>CAJDSM010077727.1:0-17289 GCA_903981925.1 Ostrea lurida
GATTGCGTATGCGTATGCGGATTTTTTTAAAGCGGAGGCACACTACCATACAAAAAAGGTTGAAGTTGCTTAGGGTTTATATACGAAATTCTCGTTGTAAATCATCAATATTCGCAAATATCTACGGTACGCTTATAAATCACCCTTCGTTTGCGATTACAAATTATCACATAAGTCTATGTTGACTGATTGTTTCAATAAGCCCTTCTGTCTCGGATCTGTCATTTTCTACTAGATTTGACTACGGGTAAATCCCGATTTACTATTATTTCGACTACGGGTCACGGCGGGTGTGAACCGATATCAGCAGAGGATGCTTACTCCTACATGCCGAGCAACCTAATACCTAGCCTTCGACTGTGTTTTGTCGAAGGTCCGTGTTTGCCCAACACTCTGATCAATATTTATGTGGTTTTTTTTTTTGGGACTAATGATTTACGTAATACTTTGTTGTTACTTCGCCATTTTATATTGTAACTATGGAAATAATTGTACATGTGTTTAAAAATGATTCTCTCCAAAACGTTATTGACTTAATATACGACACTTTGAAGTCCTTTCTAAAAAGAATATAACATTAGCTGTTTTCCATAAAAGATGGCATCTTTTTTTATTCTGACAAAGATTTGTTGAATAACATGGTTAGTTGTTTACAAACAGTTAAAAGGGTGGATTTTATAAAACATTTCATGACTTATGTAATCCTGGCCTACAACTTTGTTTACTGGAAGTATTGAGATAATATGTGCTACTTCTTGTGCAGTAATGACGATGTTACAAAGAGAATCACTACACAGATTATACATCTTTGGTAGTATTTCATTTGAATCATTTATGGAGGAATATGTATTTAATGCTTCAAATTTGTCAATGTCAGAATAAGCAAATTGTCTTACACCATTGTCTAAAAGATATATCGGGTATTTTAAAAGCATCTGTCTGTGGTGTATTGTCCATGGAACTCTGACTGAAATTCATACATTATGTTGTCTTCTATCAAAAAGGTATTTTAAAAGTTGACTGCTAACGCATCTTGTTTAGTATTCTGTTTGAGACTTACGACATTGATCTCTGTCCGTTACCTTTGCCTTTTCATCTTCTTTAAGTACCTTTGATATAGTATTAAGAATACCGACCGGACGATAATTTCCAACATATCAAGTTGGCTGCCTTTCATATAAAGGTTTAATCCTTGACATTTTCATCCTACTGAGGACAATGCCTTGTATAAATGATTGGTTAATGAAAGATAATTTTTGTCTCATAAAAATAGTTGCACTAATTATCAAGCATTCAGCTGGAATCTCATCTTGCCTTTTATTTTTTGAAATTTTTCAAGAACACAAATCTTTATATAAAAAAGATCTGACACTTGATTGGAAAATAGATTCCATTATCATATCCATATGTACATTTCTCTCGTCCGATCTAAACGAAATATTCTTTAAAAAATCAGATGTATACAATGTAGGTAAAAATGTTTTTTTTTAGCAATAATATAACAGCAACACGTTTGGATGCTACCGTAGTGAAAAACAAAACGTTTAATCTTCTGATTTCTGTGTCGAATTTTTTTTAATTAGCTTAAAGGTTTTTTTTTGGAGGGGGGGGGGCACTTGGTTTTCCTCCGTCTTTTTTAAATATGCTCTGAACTTTGCCCTTTTTGACCTGTCTTTGAACTAAATTTCTGACACGTGTTGCCTGTTGGCTAGACTGCCTCCCGCCCACAGGATAAAACGCCAGCAGAACTCTTTAAATGAAACCTTTATGATAATTTAAACGACTAAACTTAAAAAATATTCTTTGAGATTGTTGCCTTATACGTAAACAGGATAATGATGCTCATAAAATTTATCTTTAGAGACAATAAGACAGAAAACAATAAACTTTGACAGTATCAGATAACAAATGCAAAGTCCATATTATCCTGATAACGTAATATCTGGACCACCCACCCACCCACGTGGTCCAGTCCAAAATTTCCAAATCATTCTCATCTTTCTCCGTGGATGGAATCGATGGATGTGTAGATCTTTGACTGTATATACATTGTTTGTCCTACAAATAGGAAATCAGGGTATATCCGTGACTTTGATCTTCGTTTTAAATTTTCAACCAAAAAGCCATGAATTACGTATACATTATGAGTTAAATGAAATGGAGATTATAAATAAAGGAATCTGCACTCTTCATTCACATCCACCAGCCTTTATCAGCCAATGGTTAGGCAGTCCATTTATCTCCTCACGTTAACTAAAGCAGATATTGTAAACATTAATTAGAGCAGACGTTCCGAAGTAGACGCGTGCGCATACTGACGTCACGATCAGGCGTAAGGAGACGTACATAAATGTAGGTACCGGTTAACGCTACGTACAAATATTTTAGTTGTCACTTTACCTATCTTCATCTTACAATTCATTAATTATCATACATCGTCATTAAAAGAACATTAAGTTTCAGGTCACATCCTAAAGTGATCATGCTTTTTGCCAAATGTCTATTCTTAGACTTCATCATTATCAATTGTTCCCACTTCTGTTCTAAGAAGAAGGGGGATATGCAATTCAGACAAACAAAAATAAGGAAAGAAAAGTTTATCCAACAAACACCAGAATATGTAGTTATTGTTTGATGGATGATGTATGTAAACATGTATCAATCTGATCAAGCATTTAATTTTCGATGCCGTCACGTCTGAACAGTTTCATTGGCAGTCTGCTCGAGGCGCGCGGATCGGGAGGTTGGATTTCTGAGCTGGAACAATGGTAGAAATCGGGTGCTGAGGTTACCAGATTTAATTCCACTGTACAGCTCATTCCAAGGGGAGATTAATCTTGTTGGATTTATATGTCCGCACTATTTCTTTGGGAGTGAAATCCACGGTAGGTTAATTTGATTAAGTATCGATTAAAATGCAGAATGTTGCAATCAGTAATATGTAGATAATTGTTACGATGAAAACAAAATACAGTAGATGAGTGTCGAGCCCACTGGTTTGTCTCGGCGTGGTCCTTGCGAGAAACACGAACCAGTACGTACGTGGATTAACGGGATTTGAAGGGTTCTCCTAAATTTAGTCAATTTTAGTGTATTGTGTTATGATCAAATAATAAAAAGAATTTTAAATGGATTTCATTCAAATTTCTTTTCGCAAATTTTGTTTTCGGGTGTTGTTACAAATCTATTGAGATAAGTTTTTAGGTGCGAATGTTGTACGTCGCTGAAAAATAATAATGTTTTTCGTTGTCAATGATTCATCAAAAATTAATTCTAAAACAATATTTAAGAAAAATTACACAAACATGAGATATTTTTAATTTCCCTTTTTCTTTTATAGCTGATATATACCATTAACAAATTCCACGCTTGTCGGTTTCCTCACATCATCTATATGCGTGGTTTCCTCCATTGACTGACAATTACTTATTTCATCGCTCCCCATACATGACATTCTTAACGAGCATTGTAGAACGCCATTTTTTCATTATGCGCATAAATTGAACAACTGTCAAAAATGCTTATTAATATTCAATTATACGATCCCGCCTATCGATTTTGTTGGGGATGACTCGACCTAGAATCTAATTTAATTGATCAATGTAATCGGTTTGTCTAGTTGGTTAGGAATAACCCGTATCATAAAAACGGCTTTATAAACAAGTTCATGAATAAATTTCAAATATAATAAAATAATAATAATAAAAATTGTGATATTTTTGCGTCAATTTCATTACATAATAATAATACACGTGAGAATGCAGTTTAATTGCTTTAAATTTAATTGATAATTAAACTATGATGACACGCAAGCCAGATAGAGCAATTGCAGAGATGCGGAAATCATTTTCAAGTTTAAATTCAACTTTTGTGTGAAAGGTCATTAATCAAATGGGTTTAATGGTTCTTTTTAACTTAATAGGACGCGTAAGTCTCGTGGTTTTGTTCTTTCTTTTTCTAAACTATTTCAATTATAAATATGTAATAAAAACTCATTTTACATGTAAATAAGTACTAATTCGTTCTTTATTTCTTTCTTTTGTGCTGTACATCGTATAATTAATCTAACATATATGATCTCTCGTATATAGAAGTTTATAAATTAAGCGTGTAACAAATTTTCAACAAGCTCACACCGGTCCGTTTGAAATGTGCAGTGAAAATTTTAGAACACTGTAATTCTTTTGTCATTCTCAGTACAATATACGTAGTTTAAGATTTAATTAAAAAGTTGATAAAATACTGGTTTTACTGGGGGCATATAATTGCACTTAGTTGAGTATAAATCAGAGACAAGGTTTCCATCTTAGTCGTAAGAATGTTTGTGAAAACGATCTCTAACATTGGCCATAGAGAAAGATAAACTGAAAATCTCTGAATGTCCGATTTCTTAGAATATCCTGAATAGCCTACATCCGGATACTGAAACTGATTTTGATTTGTTATTTTTGAATCAATGACCAATGGAGACATGATAGCCAATCCCATTAATTAATGAGCATTAATTGCTACTTCCTTATGATATATTCTTGGAATTGTATTGATATTGTTCTCATTATTAAGTTCCCTCTCCCCTCTATGACTCAGAGTCCTACTTGATATAGGCCGTTTCTACCATTTGCCCGCTGATACTATAAGTCGCTTCAGGAAGTGAACGGACTACCGAACTGAGGCCGATCCTTTCATGCATGCATTATTTCTGGTTTTCGACCGCAGCATTTGGCAAGGGGTTGTATGGCAAGAGAAGTTGGATACTTAACACTAACCGTAACATAACCTTAACTCCAAAAACTCCAATCATGTCAAAACTTTAATTCAATCTTCTAATAACTTTAGCTTTAACTCAAGCATAACTTTATATTAACACTAGCCCTACCATAAACGAAATTGGATTTTTTTTTTTTGTGGATCGATTTCATTTTGAGTTTTTTCTTGAAAGAACATGAATTATAGTTTGTATGAAATTAAAAAAAAATTAATTGAGCATGAACGTCAAAAAATAAAGGATATCGAATACTAATGTTTAAGGACCCTCTCTACACTGCACACAAAAGAGTTAGTAATTTTAAGCAATTAGAGTTGTCTGCCCTTAGATCTACATGTATATTGGAATATTCAGCAATATTGTGGGTATTACCAAGTTCTTAATCAGTTCAAGCATTTGTAACATGTCAGTAGGTAAAGATAAGTTAACTGAACTCTTTATTTGCATGTTTTGTTTTCATTCAAGTGAGCAATGGTGATTTCTTTTCATCAATACTTCATATCTTTGAACATTTTTCTTTGGGATAAATGGCCCGTACCATATATTAAAAACTACTTAGATAAACTTATTATTAACACCTTAATGTGATTTAATTTTCTCAGTGTCTAAAAAAAATTTTCGTTAGTGTATAGAGGGTCCTTAATTAACAATCGGATCAAAGTAAATCTAAGCTCGTTTTGCGTATGATCAGTTTTTGAATTGAGGCTACTTACAAACAAGTTGTTGTTGCAGGGGTTTCAGCAGTCAGCATTTCGCAAATTCTATTGTCGTTATAACGAATTAGTTTGCCAGTATGATCTACCATTGGGTCAAATGCTGTCTATACACTGCACGTTGAAGAGTCTTCCGGTTGGAGTGTATTTTTTTTTATTAGAGTGACCTGTCCTGATATACTATTCCGGAAAACGTTTATCTGATCGTATAAAGAATTTTATATAAGAATTATCCCCTTTTGCGCTCTCTAACACCTAAAGATAGAAAACGCTGACGGTTTCTAATGAAGCAGGCAGGTGTAACCGGTCGACAGGGGATGCTTACTCCTCCTAGGCACCTGATCCCACCTCTGCTGTGTCCAGGGGTCCGAGTTTGCCCAACTCTTGTTTTGTATTTTATCTGGGACTTGCGAGATTGAGTAATGTTCGTTATCTTTGTCTTTATATTCAAGGCAGACGCCCTTTTATTAAAATTGATGTTTCTAGACTGAGCAGGTTTCTGCAGCTTCCTGTTATTTTGAATCCTTGACCTTTTGACATATAAATCTATTTGGATGTCTGACTTTTTTTTTTTTTTTTTTTTTTATCTTTTCTTTATTTTTATATAATTGTGCCTGCAGAGTGAATTACATCGTTCCGTCAGGTATCAATCAATTAGGGTTTTAAATTTCCATTCCAATCAGTGTATTATGTCAGTTACCGTTATTAATACCAAAAATTAGAACGTTTATAGATAAGATGGGACCAACTTAATGAATTTAAAAGTTCGTTACAATTCTGATGTCTTAATTTTAATGAATATTAAAACTAGAACGTTTGTAATTGTTCTACTTTTATCTTAATGAATAAAAAGAAACTATCAGAAAGCAAATTGTAAGGCCATTTATATCTTATATGTAGACGTAGATATTTTTACTTAATATCAATTAATTTATCAAAAGCAAAATCTGAATTTAGTTACTACATTAAATTGTTCGAGGAGTAAAATGAAGCACCTCAGTCCATACGCTCATGTATTTTCAACAATGAAATATATTTCTTTCATTAATTACACTGTACTTCCTTTTCTGACGTGTACATGTAATTTCCAGCCATTGAAATCTACATCGATACATTCTCTTGCAGACTCTCCCTTACATCCCTGTCAACTCCCGTTTTACAAAATTCTTGTAAAACTTCAAAGAATAGAAAAACACTACCTGTGAGTGTTCCTTACTGTGTAAAATATTAAAAAAGATAATAATCAAATAACTTATTTGTTATATTTGGCTTATAATTTTTTTTAAAAATGTTTGTTATAAAACTCCGCAAATAGAAACATTTTGTATTGAAAGTGGAAAGTAGTCACTAGTCCGAACATAAAATGTGCAAATTTTACACTGAATATACTCACGGTGGCTAAGGCAATTTTCAACTTTTCTGAATATATCATTCCTGACAAGTGACGTTTGACTGAGAATGTAAAGCATGCGTCATTTTGACAGAATGTGAGTAAGTTAAAATTGCATGAATGTTCTGATGTAAATTGCACTTCCCAATTTCCGAAAGGCATACATTACACAGACTCTGAGGTGGAGGATCATATGTACAGCAAATTTTGTTTCGATATGATAAATCGTGTTTGTCACCTCATCTCTCCGGCTTTCAAACTTTACATAAAATATACATATTTAAATTATAATAAAATTTGTGTCGGAACTGGAGCGGTTGATTTCAAATCTTTCTGAATAAGAATTTGACGTTTGGGCTTAACTATAATCATTTAATTTTATTTCACGTGATCACCTAGCGCCGATTCTCATTGGTTAAAACACCTTTTAAGATTTGAGGTGATTTCTCGATCACGTACCTGAACAACAAGCCAAGTCTTATGAACATTACGTTGTTGTTGTAATATAAAATTAAATGATAAGAAATAAATCTTATATTTTTTCGGGTGATATGCAGGTTATCACCGAGATTTTAGACGGCAAAACTTTTCATCAATGCGCTTCGCGCATTGATGAGTTTTACCGTCTAAAATTCGGTGATACCTGCATCACCCGAAAAAATATATGATTCATTTCTTATTTCTTCGTTAGCAACACAGCTTGCACAAATATATTGTTTGACCTTGCATGGAGTGTTGAAAAAAGAATTCCGCATTTATATGTAGGCAGTGACTGGCTTTGTTTTGGTTGTTTGTTTGTTTGACGTCCTTCCAGAAATGTTCACTATAAGTGAGAAATCACTAGTCGTAGCAGAAGGTCCACAAATAGACCCAAGCTTAGCGCTCAGGGTCCTAACAGGGAGTGTTATTATCGTGACAATGACTCCGCGACACAAAACAGAATTTTAAGGTCTCGTCCGAAAGACCCATGCCTCTCACCTTTAAATGCTTAGCATTTGGTGAAGGCGCAACCACTAGCTATCTTTAAGTCTTGCGTCGGACACATACTCGATCTCCCCAGTCACGGACGAACGTTTTGGACAACCAATTAAACACGGCGACCGGTTGGCGGGAATAAAACATGATCCCTTCATCCCTGCAACAAAATCACTATATACATATCATTCCTGCAATAGTACGAATCTGTTGTACAGTGTATCCCTGTAACGTACTGATACACGTACACATGGTTCTCCAGACTACGGCCGATGTGGAAAAAAAATGTTAACGTTGTCATGTGTTGTTATTTAAAGTTTATTTCTGGCGTGTTCTGAATGATGACAATTCAGATTAAAACCGCATAGTTTTGATATTATCTGTTTATTTTGGGTACAATCTGTATAATATATTATTATCATCGCCTTGTTTTAATATTCGTTTTTACACAAGTCTGACGTAACTGAGTGTATTGTACCTTATATACTGCTTGTAAGTGGTTTGATAAATCTTGAGCTTAAAATTAGTAAATGTTTAAAATTAGCTACAGACCTCCAAGGGGATTTATCTAAATAGGCACAATTAATGCGACATTATTCTTTTAATTTACAATATGACAAAATCCAGATCTTTATGACAACGGAAGAATCCTGTTCAACACATGTAGAGAAAACCGCAATCGTATTTCATCTTTCTCTAACAGCTTTCGCCATTAACTCGAGCTTTGGTTGTATTGTAGTACTCCGCAGGCAACATGACTAGACGGTCCCTGCTGGTGTTGGTGATTCTGTCCATCCTGGCCCAGGGCAGTCTGCAGCAATACGGGCACCTGGAGGATCCCCCCGCGCGCGGATCTATGTGGCGCTATGGTTTCAACACGCCGATTAATACGGACGACAATTCCATGAATTGCGGAGGAAAGCAGGTAAGAATTTTTAAAGATTTATATTTACAAGTTGATTCCACTGAATCTTTTAGATGATGTAAATTGTATATGCATATATATTTCAAAATTTATTTTCTAATTGAAAAATACACGTAAATATTAGGACAAAATGAAAATTTCATAATACATCGTAATTTAGCAGATGCAAAAAGGTTGAGAGAGAGAGAGTTGTTAGAAGAGAGAGAGAGAGAGAGAGAGAGAGAGAGAGAGAGAAGAGAGAGAGAGAGAGAGAGAGAGAGAAGAGAAGAGAGAGAGAGAGAGAGAGAGAGAGTTTATTATATGAAGATGGATGGTAGTGATGTAATACTGCTATGAATAAGCATTTGTTTTTGTGGTCTCTATTCTAAGGCACATGTATTTTAAAAATAATTAATACTGGACAAACAATGAATGGGCCTTTTATCATGACGTTATGGAAGAATTAGCATTTATCAGAATGTAAAGTGATCAGCGGTTCTTAGATCTTTCAGGGAAATAAGACGTGAAACGTCAAATACAGTGTATATATAATTCTAACAATTTATGGATGTCCCACTTAAACGTTTTATATGTCATTCTATAACGAGCATTTAAATCTGGATCACCCGCAGGATATGCATATTTTCTCAATTCAATCCTTCATGCAATTATGTATTCATATATAGCAAATTCTTTCTTTCTATCAACCATTTCTCCATTTGTTACAGAAGATATCCGAAAAAATAAAAAAAAATCTAAATGTTGAAATACTATCATTGAGAACAGAAATTATAATTTTCATGCAGATACGAAATTCTTGTCAAAATATTAAATTTACTTATCTCATAATGAAATACCTCTTACGTCATCTTGGAGCAATTGAATAATATCAAACTTGTTTTGTGTTCAGGTACAGATGAAAAACAATGGGCGATGTGGGGTTTGTGGCGACGCCTATGATGGCGTTCGTGCCCACGAACATGGAGGGACCTTTGCCACTGGTCTTGTGTCCAAGTCCCTTCCTCTTGGAACTGAACAAATTCAAATCACCGTTCGAACAATGAGCCCACAGATGGGAAGTTATGAGTTTCGGATTTGTTCTATGGATAACGTTCATGGAGCTGTTACACAGACATGTTTGGATCAGAACGTGCTCCTCGTGAAAGACGATACAGCAGTGAACTCGATTTTTCGTGCAAGATATTACGTGACTCCATCGATACGGAATATGCTTAGTCATAAAATCATTGCCAAGATTCCCAAAGGATTTACGTGTGCACATTGTGTATTGCAATGGAAGTATATTTCAGGTAAGAAAACGCTATGCTACATTACTGTAGAATTAATTTAACTCATGGGGACCAATTTTCGTGGATTGCTGAATTTTTATGGGTTCGTGGGGGCGTAATTTCGTGGATTAATATATTTGTAAGAAAGATAACTCTGGAATGTCTTTATTCGTTGAGGATGTAAATTTGTGGGTGAGGGATACCCACGAATTCCACTAAAACTGAGCCACCACGAATTCTAATGATTCCACAGTATTGTTCATTTTCATTTGCCTCTATTTTGCGAATCACAATCTTGCATTGATTTGTTTAGTTAAGAACTGCTTGTGATCCATTTTAGTGCCAGACAGAGATGGACACAGGGATGAGTACGTTAACTGTGCTGATATCAGCATTGGAAAGAGACCACCCATGACAGGAGCGGGGACTACATTCCAGGAACCAGTAACGACCGGCCCCCAAACCCCAGAAAATGCATCCGCTACTGATATGGCAAATTCGGAACTTCTGGAGGCTTTGCTTGTTTTGGCGGACGTGAATCCCGTGGCAGACAAAGTCGTGCCCCTTTCCACTCCTTCCACTCCTAACGTGCAACCCCAGGGAAATGTACCGAAACACGAACAATTGATCCAAGAACTACAACAGCTGGGTGTCCTTGTGCCAGTTGATACACCAAATCAAGGAAATGGTGTGGCAGTAGAATCAATGTTTACATCGCCAGACGCTCATACCGACCCCGATTATTTCTTACAGCAATTACAGAATCTCGGTGTACTAGTACCGGTAGACCCTAGTCCGTCGTCTTCAAATACAGCAACACAGCAGATACGGAACACTCCTTCCGAACAAAGGACGCCTTCTGTTAATACAGTGCAACCCGTTATTCCAAACACACAATCTCCAGTCTTACCTATTGTGATGCAATCAAATCCTTCAGAGAAACAGCTAATTGAGTCATTAAAAGACATAGGAGTTTTAGTTCCTGTTGACCAAAATCTGAATTCGGGACAACAGTCCAACCAAAATGTATTTAAAAATCAGGAATCTAAAATTAAGAAAATGCGTGAAAACGAACTGGCTAGACAATTACATGGCTTAGGCGTCATTGTGCCAGTTGGACATGTTGTGCACTCTTCGGATAACCCAGCAGCTAAGGACCCATCGACTGCCACCGCCAAAAACGTTGATCCATTCAACGTTCCCAGACAAACCAATATACAACCAACAAATACATTTTCATCTAAATCCAACAATTTTCAAGCTAATAATATTCAGTCGTCCAAATCTTCTCAAAATACTCATGTGCAACGTCGAACTTCTCAGCTTGGCGATGTATTCAATACTAATACCGTAAGTCAGAACCAAGTAAGAAGATCTCAACAAACACACCAAAGCAGATCCACATTTTCGTCTTCTCATGGTGAATCTTCATCGTTATTATCACCCACAAGAACACAGACTCACATGGAATCATCTAGAACGATATTTACATCTTCATCATCGGTCAGAAGTAGTGGACAAATCGTTTCACATGGGAGTCAGATGGTTTCTGGAGATCTTTCCGGAGTTAATTCTCAATTTGGAAACTTTGGAAGAGTACAGAATAGAAATGAACAACGTGTTCAATCCAACAGTAATCGACAAGTTTCCACTTCTCGTCAAGCGCAACAGTTAGTTGGTGGACAAAATGCTTTTGGATCACGAAACACAATAAACAGATTACACACAAGTTCCTCTAATTTTCAGCAAGGACGTCATAATGTGAACACATTCTCTTCTAATGGTCTTCAAAACAATCTGTCTCCACCAAATTGGCAACGTCAACGCTCACAACATTCACTGTCTCAAAATTTCCAGAACAGCAATGTAAAATCAGGCGGTTTCGGACTAAGTGGAAGTAATCAAAATACCTTGTCTCAAGGCGGAGCTTTTCTGGGTGATGTTGTTCCCGGGTCTGCGAAAAGGAAAAACGGTATGCAAAGTTTATCTGGGATTGATCAAGGTCTCTCTAGCCCAGCCGGTTCACTAAATTCAAATAGCGTATCACAATCAACAGGGTTTCAGACTCAAAGTTCTCAAACATCTCAAACTGTTTTCAAAACTGGTACAGCTGGAAATACCAAGAGTGAAATTGTATCAGTTTCAGCAAAAAATACTAACAGTGGTTCATCACTGACGAAATTAGAAAGAGACTCAATGGGTAAAGTTATTCATAAAGCAACATCAACGTCTGTCCGCAACAGAGACCAACAACAGTCTCGATCTAAAACATCTTCGACAATGGATGCGTTTGGAAATATTGTGAAATCAACAGACACTGGATCAATGAGTGCTACTGATTTACAACGGGCAATATCTAATACCGGTGCTGTGAACTTGGCTGGGCAACAAGAAAGTAAGACAACGTCGGTTTCGTCCAAATTTTCTGATAAAAGCAGTGTAATTTCTAACACACAGATAAAGGAGGATGCACTAGGAAATATTTTTTCCAAAACAATATCCAAGCAAAGTTCATTGGCTGACAAAACGAACTCTTTTGCTAACACCAATTCTAAGAGGGGTCTTTCGGGAAATACAGTTAATAAATCTTTTGCTAAGTCCTCCTCAACAATGGATAGCAATGTAGGCATTACAAAGACTGCAACAGATGTTGACGTAATGGGAAATAAGATAAGTAAAACTATTTCCAAAGTCTCCACAATAAAAGGCCAAAGCCAGACAGCATCCGGAGCAATAAAAAAGCAAGATAAATCGGGGATGCTTAAAAGCGATACATTAACAAAGTCGTCATCACTAATTAAGGCGAACAATGCAAACACTGTAAATGTTGTTAAAAAAGATCCAACCGGACATCAGGTAATAGATTCTAATACAAAGGAATCATCATATACCAAAAATGATGCTAAAACATCACACTCTTCGACCAATGAAGGACGTTTTGGTAACAGAGAAAGTGAGACGCTCATCAAATCATCAAACGCTGTACAACAATCGAATACGAATACAAATTCTGTATCAGAAATTGACCTATTCGGAAACACTGAAAGTCACACACAGTCAGTTTCAAATAGAATGAAGGAAAAGGAGAAAATTGTTTCAAATATCGATCTCAAAATCAATACGGAGGGGGAAATGACTAAAAAAGTAATAAATACAGCTATCAAAAATCATCTGGCCGAGAAAGTGAAGAAAAATATACAAAAGAATACAGAAGTTAACTTACATGATGGTAATGTAAAAACGGACACTACAGGTTCTGTTGTCAAAGATATATCTACCTCTGATAAAAAAGAGGTTTTAACTGAAAGTAAGCATCTGAATCTTGCTGGAGAAGTTGATAAAAACATTGCTTTGGCTTCAAGTTCTGTTCATAAACAAGAGCAACAAATACACAAAATTCATGACTCCACTCTTGAAAATTCAGAAGGAGCTTTGGTTAAAAAGTCTGTCAATGACACAATGAAATATACGGATATCGCAAATACCAAAAATAAAAGAGTAGAAAATTTGCTTATGGATAGAAGTGGTATTGTGTCCAGTAAAACGAAAAAATCAGGTCAAAGATATGAGAATAAAACTATATCAGTTCAGAGAAACGAACAACAATCTGAGACACCGATGGTGAATTTGGAAGTCACTCCAGCCCCAGCAACACCTACATACCAGAAAGAAATGTTGACAATCCAAATACCGTCGATAGATGTACTACTACCGATCCAAATTACTACACCGCCTCTAGTTTCTCATGAATATATAATGGCAACAACTCCAGAAACAATAGATGTAACAAAAACGGCTACATTTTATCCCTCTTCCCTCTCCACGGTTAGTCCATCTTTCCGTCAGGTGCCTTTAGAATCCATTCAGAACTCTCCTGCTTTTCCTTCTGACACATCTAAACGTACACCAGCCAATGTACCGAACCTGGGTAACACAACTTGGGGCTCCAAGGAGAAACTTATTGATCAGCAAGGTAGAGAGAGCATTTGGGTTTCACCGAATGACACACCTAAGGTTGGTTCAGATCGTTCAAACAAATCTTCCACAAATTATGCAGCTCTCGATCCATCATTTGATCCGAATGCACTCGTACAGAGTTCTACTGAGAGTAGTGTTAAAGAATTGCCACCTCTAGGTGAACTGATGATGAGAAACAATAATAACGCCAGGCAAAATGCACCTCATAGATTAGACCCTGCCTTATATGGAAATTTAGGGGCAAATTTCGCTCCGCAAGTCATGCCAACAGAAAGAACTTTGCAGCGAAACCGTCCACAGACAGGGCGATCAGAAGTGTTATTCAGAAGAAATGGTTTGATCATCCAAAAATCATCTGTTGTTCAAAATCAAGCAGCGTCAAGATCATCATCTGTCCCTCTTCCAAACCAAAGCAATACATTTGTTACCCAGAGACCAACAACGATAAACGTACGGCAGCACCGAACAACATCAAAAAGACAACCGACGACTTCTCGTCCGACTGGAAGAAGCCTAACACAAAGAAGGACAATAAATAATCCAAGGCGGGTTGAAGTGGTTGTTCGAAACCCTGCAGATTCCGTGAGATTCTTCTCCACCATAAATAATTTTCCTCCTGCACAGAGACAAAGAATAATAGAATGGCTCAGACGCAACCGTATTACAAATTTACAGTCTGTCAATTCTCAAATGCTTGCTCGTCTTGCAAATATGCAAGTACGCCCTTCCTCTCCTCCACGCCCAACAGCAGCACAGATATCTCATTTCATGCGCAGACTTTCCACAACCCCAAATGGTCGACGCATATTGAATCAGTGGAGACGGAGAATAATGGAAATTCAACAACCCCAGAGATCAGAAACAGTTGCACCGCCAACAATAGTCGAAGCCACAGCGATACCTCGAAGAGAAAATACAACACAAAGCACCCCAAGTGCAACTAATGCTGATAATGGTACCCCAACTTTGGCAACTTTTCTTCAACAAGAGGTGCCTGCTGGAAATGTTCGACAACAATTCCGCTCAGCAATAAATCTAGTTCGACAACTTCAGCGTGAACAGCAAGCCGAGGAATTACTGCAACAGCGTTTACAAGAATACACCAGAAATAGACAGTTTTCCCTAGCAAGAACAGTTTTAAATACTTTACAACTACTTCAAGAAAGACGAAGTGGATTGCTTCAGCAGATTCGGGAGCTAAGACGTGAGATACAATCATCTAGTAACAGATTACAGGCAGAAATATCAGAAACTCCAAACCAAAGGACCCCGGTACCGCATGCAAGCACATTGTCTCCAAGTAGATCCCAAACACCTCCACCTCCGCCACCTCAAAGACAACAATCTCCATCTTTACCGCGTCAACAGTTGCGACAGGTTTCACGACAACAGCAACCAGTGCAGGTACAACGTCAACAGAACCAATTTCCACGACAAATGTTTGGTAACAGATTTCAGCAAATACTAGCAAACACGCGAAACAGACAACAGACACCTAACAATCAACAAATGCCTAGTGCTGGCAGTCTTTCAACACAACCAAGAACATTTAATAACCGGAATAATCGTCTCCAAAATTTGTTAAGAAGGGCTCAGAGCAACCCGTTTGGAGGATTAAATGTGAATAGAAGTCAAAATAGACCAAGATTACCAGTAAATAACAGACAGTTTTGGGGCTGAATGAATTATTTATGCCATTTGGTTAAAGCAGGAAATAAAGAAACATGAAAGAGAGACAATGCAGATGGGAGGATATCATGCATAATTTCGTGCCGATACGTCTGTCGTCCAAGCTCGAAAAGGCAATGCATTTTACCCGTGTACTCCTCATAATGTAGAAACTGAGCTCGTGATGACAATGATGAAGACATTGCTATCATAGAGATATATGATGGCGAGGACATGGTGTTCTTTGGACTCAGGAACTTGTGCAATATCACCAGTTGATTGTTGTGTTTTGTTGATATGTTATATCATAGTATTTATTTAATCATTCCATTTTTGCATACTGTCTGTAAGACAATAAGAACGAAATAAGGGAAGATGTGAACTTGTTACATTTGAATCAATCCTAAGTTTCGTTGTAGAGTTTCATCATACACGTTTCATTCTAATATTGCCATTATTCATCTAGTATTGACCTAAATCAAGGGGGAAAAGCATTCATACAGAATATTTTCTACATTATAATTATGTAATGATTTTGACACTGCATCCATATATTGTTCTTATGGAGATAAATTATTGCAAGATGAATATATGATTGACGATTATGTTAAACTTTATGAACGTGACGTACATAAATAAATATATAAAACTTACCTTGTATCGAGATAGATGTTTCTGATAGGTTGAAATCAATGCCTATATCAAAACGAATGTCTCATAGTATTTACGGTAGATTTAGCTGATACATAAATAATGAAAATCTATATTTCAGCACAGCCTTTGATTTTATAACAATCACATTATAATGTAACACGTACAGAAATAGTTAAGATTAAGAAGACGTGAAAGTAGCGGATCCACAACATAAATACAGTTCGTTAGTTGGTTGTATATTGCTGGACGTCGAGCTCGAAAATCTATCACTCATTACTATGAAGACGTCATCATTGCCGATGAAGGCTATATTTAGGCCTATAATCGGTGCTTACAGCCTTTGAAATNGATAGATGTTTCTGATAGGTTGAAATCAATGTCTATATCAAAACGAATGTCTCGTACATGTAGTACTTACGGTACTATGAAAACTGAAAATCTATATTTCAGTACAGCCTTTGATTTTATGACAATCACATTATAATGTAACACGTATAGAAATAGTTAAGATTACGAAGACGTGAAAGTGGCGGATCCATAACATAAATACAGTTGGTTAGTTGTTCCTATATTGCTGGGCGTCGAGCTTGAAAATCTATAACTCATAATTATGAAGACGCCACCATTACCGGTGAAGGCTACAATCGGCGCTTACAGCCTTTGAGTAAGGAGGGATCTTTATCGTGCCGCACCTGCTGTGACACGGGACCTCAGTTTTTACGGTCTCATCGGAAGGACCACCCTCATTTAGTCGGCTTTCACGACAAGAAAGGGGTATTGAGAACCTACATGTATCTAACCTCCGATCACCACGGGTATGATACAGGGTCAGTAGGACAATTCTATAAATCACTAAATTGAACAACAACACGAACTCAAAAAATGTCTTGGCGGTACGACCTGTCCTTTCTCAAGAAAAAATAATTCAATCACATGTGGATAAAACAGTACAA
>CAJDSM010077732.1:7264-21710 GCA_903981925.1 Ostrea lurida
AGATAAGCAATCTCAAAGGCCGAGCACGAAGTGCGAGGTCGATATGCTTTTTCTGTGAGTCGATATTCTATGGATTGACCGCATTAAAGGGCTATATTTGTTATATTATTTTTCAAAGAAGCTTGACAAATTAGGGAACCTAAATTGGCATTTTTGTTTTTCTTTTTAACATGTTGAGATAAAAAAAAAAACTAGTGAGCTTTTTTTATTAGCATTTCTTGCTTCTGTTTTTTTAAATGTGTTTGAGATTAAAAAAAAAATGCCGGTAGTAAGCTGTTTTATTTCAGTGTGGGTTTCTTATATTCGTATAAAATAATTTCTAAATATAATGAATAGAGCAATCTTCCCATTTCAACTTCTTTTGTTTGTGATGTCACAGAAGTAGTGATGTGATCCGGATGAGAATTGAATTGGTTAGAAATGACCCACTCAGCGAATCACAATTATTGTGTCAACATAAACTCTGATAAATCTAGAAGATAGTAAGGTCATCTGAGTTTTTAACTGAGTTCATAATTAGAAAAAGCGAATTCCGGTCATGCCGGTCATTTTCTATACTTCTGGACCACGCAGTGATATCAGAAACGAACCAACTGATGAAGTGCATTACCAATGCATAGAAACAATATCTGTAAAATTACATTGTCCCCTTGGTTATATGCATGTAGACTTCTGAATCGATTCCACTTTCTTATTTTTTTTAATACTATTCATCAGACATGTAGGGACTCTCAAAACCAAACTATTAGACCTACCCCAGCACAGCGGCTCCACGACTGCAATTTTCAGTCGATATTAAAGGGCATGGCACACCTGTCCGCTAGAAATTTTCAAAATTTTTGATTCCATGTTTTTTTTGTTCGTCACAAGTGCTCACGTTTAAAAGTATTTCTATTAAGTCAGCTAAACTTTTAATGCATTTGTTGAGTTACATGTGAGATACAGCAGCAACCAACATCTTTTTTAAATAGTACAATCAAGACTCGTTGCCACGTGTTGTATTGAAATTTACTAGTACACGTTTAACAGCCAGATTTTCATTTACATATCCCTTTGAACACAATAACAGTTTCTAGTTATTGTCTCACATCTTATTTATGTGTATTTTCAAAACTTGGTATTTTTCATGTTGAAGCAATCTTACTGAAAAAAACATTGGCACAAGCTTGTTTACATAAGTAAAGAATTTGGTAGTGGCTGTAGTACTTACTGTAACTCAACAACTCATATTCAACTTTTTGCTGACCATTTTACGGAAATGAAAGATGAGACAGAATTATAAGGAAATTGCGTCCTCAAAACGTGTCATCTAAAAGTCTTTAGGGAGACAACAATGCAGTAGAGAGCATATGCGTTACAAACAAGTTAGCAATGTCACCTGTGACATGTCCACCGGCAGGATGATTGTGACATGACATCTCTGGAGGAATTGATGCTCATGGAAGTTGTCACTTTATCTGAAAATCTCACCCAGCCGCGATTTTTGACCTAAAACAATATAACTAGATTTGTAAACATAACTCTATATTGAAAGCAAAAGCAAAATGAGTCAGTTTTTATAAAAAAAATCATAACCCCTGTAGCGGCCTATGAATTTTTTCTGACAATGCTAGCTATCTTCATCATCAATAAGCGAACAAACAAAGCAATTTTATATATTCAAACTAAATAGGAAAACACCCTCTAAACACATATTGACAAGTACCGGTAATGACAATAACATTAACATGCAAATCCACTCTACATTTTTTCTTCTGGACTCAAAAGTATCACGTTATTTAAAAAAAAATGCTGCTGATTATAGTCAGTACGCAGCTCAGGTGGAACTTATATGCCAACTGGCCCACTTTTGGGGCCATTTTTAGAGTGGGCATTTAAAATGTCCACTGAACACAGTGGGTTGTGTATAGAACTGTATACCACAAGGTAAATGTCCCCTTCAAATGCCCTGTGATTCCAAGTGGCAACCACAGTGGAAAGTGGGCATTAAAAAATCTGCCTGAGCTGTGCTGTATAGTCACACTCAGTCCTCTCGAACACTGATATTTAGAATCCATGGAAATTCGAAGTGATTCTGCAAGTCCAAATCACCAATCTTTTTGTATTTTACCTGACTCGAAGTTATTTCTCAGTACCTCGACTTCGAGTCAACAAAGTACAAAAAAGATACCAAGTTCCATAACTCTTCCAACACTTGTGCAAAAGAAAGTGTATCGTATCAATATTAAAAAATTCAGAATACTACCCATAATCATGAGAACAAAGCTCCAATAATTGACTGCATATATTTTACAATAGGATCAGTATTATATGAAAAAATGCTTTATCATACATACCAAAAAGTATCTGTTTTTTTCATAATATCGTTTACCAAACTCATCGCACACCTTTCAGTTCTCCTACTTTCAGATCATCAGTTCTGCAAAAGAGAAAAAGGGGAAAAAATGAAGAAAAGGCAATTTAGTTCACTGATCTGATTTAGTGTTTTGGGGTTTGTTTTTTTTTCTTCAAAATGAGGAATCATCTTGACCATTGCATGAATACTCGTCTTGCAAAGTTTCATTGCTAAGGTATATCTTATGCAAGAGGGTGACCTTGACCCCAAAAAACAACAGGGGCATATCTAATGCAAGTGGGTGACCTTGACCTCAAAAAAACAACAGGGTAATTTTGTGATAGAGACTTCTGAGTTCATGTGGGCTGATGGAGTTCCATTGCTAAAGCTTGAATTAATCAGAATTATAGTACTTGATATTTCATCTGGAAACTTGTTTTGTACAAGATTATGGGGGAATAAGCCGAGCAATGTGCCCACGTCGTTTAAATCCCTCTACCATCAAGTACAGGTATATCGGAAAAAGTAGTGTTGCACGATTTTCAAGGCATATAACCGATATACAGTACTGTCCAAAAGATACATTAACCAAGGATACATAGTGTTATTTTGACATTTGAGCTAAATTAACGTTATTTAATCAACTTTCCTTTCAACTAATTTTGACAACAGCATGAAGGTCGACCCATGATCGATTACAGTCAGGCTCGGATAGAATACATGCAACACATGGTATACATATTGATGAAGTAAAGCATACTCAGCCTTTCCATTTTGATTATCACTGTAGAATGCATGCTGAGATGTGTGTAGGATTGTTCAGATTTTAGAAATTTCATAATGGCTTATTTGTACAAAGTTGGAAAACATTAAGCTAAAGAGATGAAAATAGGATTTTCTAAAATAGTAACATAACAAATGTTACTTAACATTTGAGCTTAGTTCAAGAGAAGCGCTCAAGGCTGAAAGATGATAGAGTCACAGTTTGCTATAAGGATGACAGCATGATTTTATTCTAGTGGCCCCCAAAACATAAAACACCTTGAAAATCAATAGGGTTCATCCTCTCTCCATGGACAGCATTTGTATAGTTTGGTGATTAACTGTTGAATGCTGTGCCTTCTATCTTGTTTATAAGAATTTTAGTGAACAGTCAATAGCGACCTTCACCTTTGACCCTTGAAAATCAAAAGGTTTCATCCTTTCTCCATGGGCAACACTTGTAAAAGGAATAATCATTCTCTGTTGAATTCTGTGTCTTCTATCTTGTTCACAAAAAGTTTAGTCAATAGTGACCTTGATTTTATTTTACCCTTGACCTTGAAAATCAATAGGGTTCATCCTCTTTCCTTGGGCAGCATTTGTGATCTATAGGTTTGATGATACCCTGATGAATGCCCTTGCTTCTATGTTATTCACAAGGTTCTAGAGGCATACACGCAGCCAAGATGCTATATACCCACTGCAAATAGTTGTGAGGGGATAATTAGTTGTAAAAGGAGTATCACTAGCTGGTGTCACAGAATTCCTACTTTTCAATATGGATTTATTCCACTCACAGACTATCCCCCGCACCTCACAAATTGGACTGAAACAATACGCCCCCTTCATAATACATATTGCCATGATTCAATATTTCCAATACGATTTATCTTGTAGTATAAACTGATAACTTTGAAGAAGATTCACTGTGACAGTATTAATTTTAGAAGCAAAATGTTCCCAAACCACCAAATGGTATGATGCCTGTTGGCTACAGATGCACTTTTTATAAACTGATTTAATTCATTATTCAATATTGTTCCTGTCAGGCTCGAGGTTAATAACAGTCTGGCCATCATGCATCAGATGCCATGTATAAATAAATCCCAATGTAGTTTACCAAACCAGTAACCTGATTTCAGGGCTCTACATTTAACTTTTATCCCAACTTCAGGTGGCTTTGAAATTTACTTGTCCGGACACAAATTTGTTTGTCCAAAACAGTTTCAACAAAGAAATCAGTAAAAGTACTGCTGTGAAAAAGATATCATGCTACACGTATGTACTTTCTGCATCACATTCATTCAATGTCACAAACCATGGGCAATTGTCTCCATTCCATTACATTTGTAAAATGAAATGGAAATAATACTCCGTACTTTGCGACGATGCGTCCTTGTCTGATGTTGAAGTTCCTGATTCGTGGGATGCTTTAACATCAACCCCAGGAACTCATCAAGGAATTTCATAAAGCTATATTATAGCTAAATAAAGAGATTGTGCTGGACCTGTCCTGCTGTAGTGCAACCTTAAATTAGTAGGACAGTGGAGGACGATTTTAGCTTGCGTTGTTCATACATCAATATATAAGCAATATTTTTATATGAGCATGACTGACCAGTGTTCAGGAAGCACAGTTGCACCGTTTTAGGAATGTATAACAGTAAAGAGAAAATTCGAGTTAGACATCAGTAGATTTGATGCCTACATTTGCATGAAAGGGCATTTGGATATCTCGTAGTACTTACACCCATGCTACTCTCATAGAATTAATCAATCCTCCGTTAGCTTTTATAATCCCCCTAAGCCTTCCTATCGACTCAAACACCGAAGCCATCTCTGGTGTTGGAGAAATCGGAGGTCGCTTATTTTTCTTTAACTGCAGTACCGCACTTAAGTTTTCAAACTTTTTTTTTCAATATTTTGTTTTAAAATGTAAACCTTTAAAAATGCATATGTTCATGTAGGATTTTTTAAATGAGAAAAACCTCTAGAAATTTTAGCCAATTTACCTTAACTGTTTTCTCTAAAGTTTTAAACTGGCCGTCATTTCGTTTCCATTCCTTTTCAAACCCACTGTTAGAATTTGATTTTCCTCGAATATTCCAATATATACGGAAGTGGGGAAAGTAGGTGTATAGTCATAAATGTATTTTGTCAATATAGAAGGATAGAGATGGAATGCAGAAGAATGAATACATAAAGATATGTATGAGGACCCAAAATGGTAAGAAATGGAATAACCTGACACCGCAAGTAACAACTGTCCCGCAGAAAATCTTGATTTTAAAAAAATGGCAGCTCCCATGAACTTTTGCCCAGGCGGTGCCGAATATGACGAAGATGATGAATTTGAGGATGGATTTTTGTTCGGTTGTGATGACACTAATGATTCGAAAGCACATGACTACTCGGTAATCTATGTCACTGCATTGATAAGCAAAAAAATGGTGGTGGAAGGGGGGGGGGGGGGGGGGGGGGGGGGTTGTCATGATAATAAACTCATTGAGGATGTTTCGAATTGCCCCGTAATTTGCAATTTCATAGAAATTACCGAAAGGTTGTGCGACACATTCAGGCGTGTAACAACCCACTAATCATCATCAGCAAAGTACAATGTTGACGGATCTATCGATAGATTGAGCACAGCTACATGAGCGGATCCAGAAATTTTGCTCAGTGAAGTGGGTGGATTGAAAGTGCGGAGAATGTGATAAAAAATATTATTTTGAAATTTAAAACTTTCAAATTCACTTTATTTGGCCAAGAGTTGGCAAAAGAGCTTTTAAAAAATCTGTCGGATCAGTGTCCTAACAACATTTGCTAAAAAAGTGACCAAAACTACAGGACACACTTAAAATTTGCCGACCAAATGAAAACCATCAAAATATGTAAAATGCATTTTATCAACATGTTCATCTAAATACAAATGTTAGCATAAACTGTTCATTTTAACACCATTCAGTTTTCAAATTTGATATGAAGACTCGTGATCAGCGAGTGCACAATTGTTTTTAAATTACCATAAACCTTTACCAAAACTGTTTGGGTAGTTGGTTCGTTGTTTTGGTTTTTTTTTTTTTTTTTTTGAAGTGACAATTTGGTGCATCAAATGAGAATCAATCGTCATACTTTAGCCCAATTGTCCTGTCCTTTATAATCCACTGTCGTTTAAACTTCCTAATCCTTTTTGTTCTTATTTTCTTGTATGTTATCAGTCTAGCTTCTGGCAGCACTTTCTTTTTAAAGACTTTGACCATTTTTAAAATTGGCCACACTTGGCAACATGTTTACTCGCCGCGGCAAACCTCAAATACCGCGATCCTATAATAAACTTCACCGTAGAAACCAAAATCCGGTATTTTGTTTCGATATAGAAAAAAAAATCACATTAATAATTTTACATACTTTTCCATTTATCAAATAAGATAAACACCTTTTGAAAGTAAATACATTATAAACTCCTGTAATTCTCGAAGAATGTGGAGCCCGGGTATAATAGTCGCAGAATGGTGGATGAGAAAGTTTACAACAGTGTTTCGCGGGTGACATGGGTGTTCTAAAGCTAAGTCAGACATTGATATACAGTTAAGGTTCATGTGAATGGAGAATCAGTGTGACCGCAGTTCGGTCACTGTCTGCCGCGAGCCGACCGTGTCATTTATCGAGCTGCTCGATATCAAAAAAATAGGTAGAATTTAAGTTTCTCTTCATACATAGATACAGAACATCGATTGGCTTATGTGGATCGAACATGAATCTATCCATAAAGTCTCAAGACCGCACACACACTGGGTATATTGCGCTATATAAGGCTGCTGCACAACGCAAAACAGTGGTCTGTGACTATCTGTAGGCCGGATGTTGAAACTCACTTATTTGATACGTCTGGTCAGACAGAGTAACTAGAGCTGGTCTGCGCCCTTGTGTCCATCTCGATGTTTGGATGGGAAGTTGGTATATGACCGCGGGAGTGATATGGGCATCTTCGTCATATAAACCAACGAAAAAGACACACGCACGCACACGATCTATCGAGGATGCCATGAGTTCAAGAGGCGATCTCGGCCAGAGGCAAGGTTGGCAATACGGGTTCGCAGACCAGATGTAGAGCGCGACCTTCATAGCGCTTCCAATGGGAATACGGCTATGCACTGATAGCCTCGTGTGTGCGAGGCACGATAGGCATTTGCGGTGAACGCAGCCGGTAGATGTGATAAGGTCGCTACCACACGCCGCACTCGCGCTGAGGAGGTCGGAGGGGGTTTCAGCTGTTTTTGGTAACACGTGTCACCTGCTGAACTGTAGATGGTAGATTCAGTTATGGACAGTATTCGGACAGGTTTTGAAATTTTTTTTTTTCATAGTCTAGATTACTTTCTAATAATACTTACATTTTTTTTAACCAAACGTTGGCGAAAGACCGCCGGCCGACACATGCTGAGCGCATTAGCTAGGTATGCCGATAAATTTGATCAAACGTCTGATAAGCGCCTTTTATGAACCAAGCCGGACACTGGTGTCCGTGTAGATTTTTCAGAATAACAATATAGATAATAAATGTGTCCGCATAGCAGAAGATAAAATAATAACGAAAGAGTATGTAAGTCAATATAGTTCAAAAGGTCTCGATACAGTGTGGGAAGGTAATGACGTATAGTAGCTAAATTCCGTCCAGTTTAAGTGTACGATAAGCTACTTATGCGAGAGGAGAACAGATAATCCACTAGAGTTACCGACGGATTTTTCTGTCGATACGGTCTGAGGATGATTCTGAATTGGCTATATATCTCGTGGTAATTCGCACGCTTGTGTCGTCACGAGAGAAAAGCATGTGCCAAGGATCTGGCCATTTTAAAAATGGGTCAAAGTGCATTAAAAGAAAGTTGCTAAGACAGAAAGCTAGCTGAAAATAACAGCAGACAATTGAAAGAACAAGAGATAAAACTAGTTAGGAGGAACACAGTATGTAATTCAGGAGGGGCTGGGGTGGTGGCGCACGATAGGAAGCCAAGTCGCGACTTAAGTATGACGATGATTCTCATTTGATGCAGACAAGCGTGATGTCGCAATAGAAACGGAAAAGAAATGAACACCAAAACAAGGCGGAACCAACTCCCAAAGAACAGTTGTATAGAAGGTCTGTGTCATCCTACTCGGTGTTATGGTAAGTTACTATGAAAACATTATGTGTATGAAGTGCTCCGCTATTGCACTCGCACTCAGAGTCTTCGATAAACCTATGGCACACACTGAATGGGTTTTTGATAAATCTTTTCATCGCTATTGCGTTAAGCTATTAATGAATGATTGCATAAGCAATGTTTGGTTAAAAATTGCATTAACAATTATGTTTGAACACTTCATATTGGGAGGCGGTATGTATTGAAGTGGTGATCTCTCGCCAATAGAGATGTGCTCACGTTTTTTAGACTAATTTTTGTATGACACTGTCGACAGCATTTTAAATAGCCCAATGGCGGGCTCACGGTGGTAGCTGACCAAATAAAGTGAAATTTGAAAGTTTTAAAAATTTAATATGTTGTTTTATGCTCGTGACATTCTACCGGGGACTTCCATTTATTGCGCACTTACTGATCACGCCGTCTTTAGAAGCAAATTTCTGGATTCCCCCCTATGCGCGTAGCTTGGCATTGTTCAGAAGATAATCGAATGTGTCTTGTGTGCTCACAAACATTGTACATCATGCTTCGAGGAATAAGGATTGGATGTGGGAGCGTGTTGGTAAAGCAAAGATCGAAACGCCTCCTGGTGATCGGGTCTGCACGAACTTCTAATCGCGCTCATCTCTTATGAAAATTATCGCACACACGTAACCCGGGAATGTCGGAGATCCGTCGAAGTCAAGGCTGAGAGCAATTTATCATGAGCGTCTCTCCGGCCGCCAATACGCGCCATGTCTCATACACCTCACGCTACTTCAATTATGTAGCAGTTATCATCATAAAAGCCACCGTGACAGTAAGATTCCCGAGTAGTCATGTGCATTGTTCTCATTAGTGTGAACAAACCGAACAAAAATCCATCCTCAAATTCATCATCTTCCGTCATATTCGGCACCGCCTGGGCAAAAGTGCGACGCTGCCTATTGTTTTTTAAAGACAGTTTCTGTCCGCGTAGCGCAGTTGTTACTTGCGGTGTCGAGTTATTCCATTTCTTACCATTTTGGTCGTCTCATACATATCTTTATTGTATTCATTCCTCTGCATTTCCATCTCTATCCTTCTATATTGACAAAATACATTTATGACTATACACCTACTTTCCCCACTTCCGTATATATTGGAAATTCGGAGAAATCAAATCTAACATGGGTTTGAAAGGAATGGAAACGAAATGACGGCCAGTTTAAAACTTTATGAGAAAACGTTAAGGTAAATTGGCTAAAATTTCTAGAGGTTTTTCTCATTTAAAAAATCCTACATGAACATATATCATTTTTAAAGGTTTACATTTTAAAACAAATATTGAAAAAAAAAGTTTGAAAACTTAAGTGCGGTACTGCAGTTAAAGAAATAAGCGACCTCCGATTCTCTAACACCAGAGATGGCTTCGGTGTTTGAGTCGATAGGAAGGCTTAGGGGGATTATAAAGCTAACGGAGGATTGATTAATTCTATGAGAGTAGCATGGGTGTAAGTACTACGAGATATCCAAATGCCCTTTCATGCAAATTAGGCATCAATTCTACTGATGTCTAACTCGAATTTTCTTTACTGTAAATACTTCCTGAAACGGTGCACTGTGCTTCCTGAAACCTGGTCAGCAGCTCAATAATAAATAAATTGCTTTATATTGATGTATGAACAAAACGCAAGCTAAAATCGTCCTCCACTGTCCTACTAATTTAAGGTTGCACTAAAGCAGGACAGGTCAGCACAATCTCTTTATTTACTATAATATAGTTTATGAAATTCTTTGATGAGTTCCTGGGTTGCTGTTAAAGCATCCCACGAATCAGGAACTTCAAACATCAGACAATGGACGCTCGTCGCAAAGTACGGAGATTATTTCCATTTCATTTTCAAATGTAATGAATGGAGACGAATTGCCCCATGGTTTGTGACCATTGAATGAATGTGATGCAGAAAGTACATACGTTACGCATGATATCTTTTTCACAGCAGTACTTTTACTGATTTCTTTGTTGAAACTGTTTTGGACAAACAAATTTGTGTCCGGACAAGTAAATTTCAAAGCCACCTGAAGTTGGGATAAAAGTTAAATGTAGACCCTGAAATCAGGTTACTGGTTTGGTAAACTAACATTGGGATTATTTATACATGGCACTGATGCCTGATGGCCAGACTGTTATTAACCTCGAGCCTGACAGGAACAATATTGAATAATGAATTAAATCAGTTTATAAAAGTGCATCTGTAGCCACAGGCATCATCCATTTGGTGGTTTGGGAACATTTTGCTTCTAAAATTAATACTGTCACAGTGAAATCTTCTTCAAAGTTATCAGTTTATATACAAATAAAATCGTATGGAAATATTGAATCATGGCAATATGTATTATGAAGGGGCGTATTGTTTCAGTCCAATTTGTGAAGTGCGGGGAGTCTGTGAGTGGGAATATAATCCATATTGAAAATAGTAGGAATCTGTGACACAGCTAGTGATACTCTTTTACAACTAATTATCCCTCACAACTATTTGCATGGGTATATAGCATCTTGGCTCCGTGTATGCCTCTAGAAACCTGTGAATACATAGAAGCAGGGCATTCATCAGGGTATCATCAAACCTATAGATCAAAATGCTGCCCAAGGAAGAGGATGAACCCTATTGATTTTCAGGTCAAGGTAAATAAAATCAAGGTCACTATTGACTAAACTTTTTGTGAACAAGATAGAAGACACAGAATTCAACAGAGAATGATTTTCTTTTACAAGTGTTCCCATGGAGAAAGGATGAAACCTTTTGCTTTTCAAGGGTCAAAGGTGAAGGTCGCTATTGACTGTTCACTAAAATCTTATAAACAAGATAGAAGGCACAGCATTCAATCAAACTGTATACAAATGCTGTCCTGGAGAGAGGATGAACCTATTGATTTTCAAGGTGTTTTTGTTTGGGGGCCATAGAATAAAATCATTGCGTCATCCTTATAGCAAACTGTGACTCTATATCTTTCAGCCTTAAGCGCTTCTCTTGAAGTAAGCTCAAATGTTAAGTAACATTTGTTATGTTACTATTTTAGAAAATCCTATTTCATCTCTTTAGCTTATTTTCCAACTTGTAACAAATAACCATTATGAAATTTCTAAAATCGAACAATCCTACACACATTCTCAGCATGCATCCTACAGTGATAATCAAAATGGAAAGGCTGAGTATGCTTTACTTCATCAATAATGTATACCATGTGTTGCATGTATTCTTCCGAAGCCTGACTGTAATCGATCATGGGTCGACCTTCAGCTGTGTCAAAAAATATAGTTGAAAAGGAAAGTTGATTAAAATCGTTAATTTAACAATGTTCAAATTAATGCTTACTCCTTGGTTAATTGTATCTTTTGGACGATACTGTAATTTCGGATTATATCGCGAAACTCGTGCAACACTCTTTTTCTGATTACCTGTACTTGATGGTAGAGGGATTTAAACGACGTGGGCACATTGCTCGGCTTATTCCCCCATAATCTTGTATACAAAACAGTTTCGCATAATGAAATACAAGTACTATAATTCTGATTAATTCAGCTTTAGCAATGGAACTCCATCAGCCACATGAACCAGAAGTCTCTATACAAATTAACCCTGTGTTTTTTAGGTCAAGGTCACCCACTTGCATTAGATATGCCCCTGTTGTTTTTTGGGGTCAAGGTCACCCTCTTGCATAAGTATACCTTAGCAATGAAACTTTGCAAGACGAGTATTCATGCAATGGTCAAGATGATCCTCATTTTGAAGAAAAAAACAACCCCAAAACACTAAATCTAGATCATGAACTAATTGCCTTTTTCTCATTTTTCCCCTTCTCTTTGCAGAACTGATGATCTGAAAGTAGGAAGAACTGAAAGGTGTGATGAGTTTGGTAACCGATATTATGAAACAACAGATACTTTTTGGTATGTATGATAAAGCATTTTTCATATAATACTGACCTATTGTAAATATATGCAGTCAATTTGTGGAGCTTTGTTCTCATGGATTATGGGGCTTAGTATTCTGATTTTTAATATTGATACGATAACACTTTCTTTTGCACAATGTTTGGAAGAGTTATGGAACTTGGTATTTTTTTGTACTTTTGTTGACTCGAAGTCGATGGTACTGAGAAATAACTTCGAGATTCGGGGTAAAATACTAAAAGAATTGGTGATTGGGACTTGCAGATCACTTCGACATTTCCATGGTATTCTAAATATAGTGTTCGAGAGACTGAAGTTTTGACTATACACACAGCTCAGCAGAATTTTTTAATGCCAACTTTCCACTGTGGTTGCCCCACTTGGAATCACAGTGGCATTTGAAGTGGACATTTACCTTTGTGGTATACAGTTCTATACACAACCCACTGTGTTCAGTGGACATTTAAATGCCCACTCTAAAAATGGCAAGGCCAGTTGGCATATTAAGTTCCACCTGAGCTGCGTACTGTATCTGTATATCAGCAGCATTTTTTTTTAAATAACGTGATACATTTTGAGTCCAAAAGAAAAATGTAGAGTGGATTTTTGACATGTTAATGTTATTGTCATTACCGGTACTTGTCATATGTGTTTAGAGGGTGTTTTTTTCCTATTTATTTGATATATAAAATGCTTTGTTTGTTCGCTTATTGAGGATGAAGATAGCTAGCATTGCAGAAAAATTCATAGCCCGCATAAGGGGGTTATGATTTTTTTTTTAAAAACTGACTCATTTGCTTTTGCTTTCAATATAGAGTTTGTTTACAAGTACTAGTTATATTTTGTTTTAGGTCAAAATCCGCTGGGTGAGATTTTCAGTAAAGTGAATCACACATTATGAGTGGCAGTCAAATTCCTCCAGAGTGGTATGTACAACATGTCTGACATTGCAATACTGAATTTGTAAGCCATATGCTCTCTACTGCATTGTTTCCTAAGACTGTTTATTAAATGGACCGTTTTGAGCAAAATTTCATCTTAAATTTGCATTTTTAATTTCTAATGGTCAGCAAAAATTGAATATGAGTTGTTGGTTACAGTAAGATACAGCACTCACAATTCTTTACTATGTAAACAAGCTTGTGCCATGTTTTTGTTGCATAAAGATTGCCACAGAAAATACCAAGTTTTGAAAAACAAAATAAGATGTGAGAATACTAGAAAACTGTTTAATTGTGTTCAAAGTGGATATGTAATTATGAAAAATCTTGTTTAAACGTGTACTAGTATATTCAATACAAAAACGTGGCACGAGTCTTGTTTACTAAAAAGATTGTTGGCTGTATCTCACATGTAACTCACAAAATGGCATTAAATTTAGCTGACTAATAAGAATACCTTAAGTGGACTTGTAAAGCAAAAAAATGGAATCAATAAAATTTTGAAAATTTTAGCGGAAAGTGTGTCCATGCCCTTTTATCGACTGAAAATTGGCAGTCGTGTGAGCCCTGGTGCTGGGGTAGGTCTATAGTTTGGGTTTGAGCGTCCTACATGTTTGATGAATAGTATTAAAATAAATAAGAAATGATCGATTCAGAAGTCTAAATTCATTATACCAGTGGAACATTGTATATTTCACAAATATTATTTCTATGCTTTGTAATGCACTTCATCATTGGTCGTTTGATATCACGTGTAAAGTATAGAAAATGCGGATTGACCGGGTTTTTTTCTAATTATGAACATTAAAAAAAAAACTCAGATTGACCTGTACTTTCTAATTATAGATTATGTGCACATAATTGTGGATTCGCTGAGTGGGTCATTCTAACCAATCAAATTCTCATTCCGGATCACAATCACCTACTTCTGTGACATCACAAACAAAAGAAGGTGAATGGGAAGAGTTTTCTCTATTCATTAATATGTTCATGAAATTACTTTATAAATATAAGAACCACAACTGATAAATAAACAGCTTACTACGGCATTTTTTTTTTAAATCTCAACACATTAAAAAAACAGAAGCAAGAAAATCGTAATAAAAAAGCTCACTATTTTTTTTTTTAATCTCAACATGTTAAAAAGAAAAAACAAAATGCAATTTAGGTTCCCTAATTTTGTCAAGCTTTCTTTGAAAAATTAATATAACAAATATAGCCCTTTCATCGGTAAATCCATAGATATATCGACTTCACAGAAAAGCATATGACCTCTGCACTTCGTGCTCGGTTGATATGCCTTTCATCT
>CAJDSM010077747.1:0-11441 GCA_903981925.1 Ostrea lurida
TTAACAGCCAAAAAGTCATAAAACTGAAAATAGAAAACCAATAGCCAATCATATGTCCATATTCATAAGAATGTAAAACAAGATGTAATGTACTAAGCAATTTGTAAGGAAATGTATCTTTTTGAAATGGAGAAATGGTCTGCAAGGAATCTGTTATGGCAAAGGAGTAAATTCCTTGACAATTCGATAAACTCTCAAAACAGATACTGTAAAAGTGGTTATTTACGCGTGGGGGAAATTTACACTAATTACGCGGTCGCGTGATGAGCGCGTAAATTTCCCCCACACGTATACATATAAATACCTTATTATTCAGTTACCGCGTATTTTTCCCCCACGCATAATGTTGAACATGGAAAACGCGTACTTAACCCCCAGCGTAAATAACCACTTTTACAGTAGTCAAACACCTAGCAGTATACTAACCCTGCCGAGTATGAATATTGAAAGTGCGTTGAGCAGAGAGGAAACAACAGTGGTGGTCAGCAAACAGACCTCATCACTAACACTCCCACAGTAGTCCACGGTAACCAGTACACGATAAATGATGACACCCATCACACTCGCCATGACAACCAGCACCATAAACAAGAGAGTGATCCCTGAGGTCAAAAATTTCAAAGCCTGGTATTTGATTGGATACTTCAGGACCTGGAAACCATCCACAGGGTTCTGAAAGAATCATTTCAAATTCAATACCTGTTTCAGATCTACAGCTATGGAAAAAAGTTAAAGTATAGTCGAACCTCGTTATCTCGAACTCGATGGAACCAAGAAAAAAGTTCGAGATATCGGTGAATTCGAGATATCAAAGGTAAAAATACTAAGAAAATAGGTGGTTGGGACCTCCAAATCAGTTCGACATGTAACCATGGTATTCGAGATATCAGTGTTCGAGATATCGAAGTTCAACTGTATAGAGTGATGAAGTCATGAGGACTTTGGTGTTTCAAAGAGCCTGTTGTCATTTCCAAGTGTCTAAGGCGTGTCACAACTCATGCTCAAATGTCATTATAAATTTGATCAGTTGTATGTATTTATTCATACCTTTTCTGTCGTAGTTCCATAGAATTCTGGCCGATCAGGCTCATTAACTTCATAATCAGTAACATCCCACAAAAATGCCCAAGTTCTCTCCCTCCTTTTCCAAAATTCCAGAAATATGGTCCCTAAAACATTAATAATTCTCTTTAAAGAAATATATGTTCTATCTTGTAGTAAATTTAAAAACTCAACAAAGAGATTATAACTAAGGACAGAGTTGTTTTTTTTAAAGCATCCTTACCCCAGATACAAATGACCATGGCAAAATATGGAGTAACTTCATTGTCAAAGGATTGTTTGATGGTGTCCAGTAAACTGGAATATAACACACATAAATTACACGGAAAAAATATGAAAAGAAACAACTAATTTCTCTTCAGTCACTTACAATAAATCAGTTGGGAATACTTAGTAACTGTCCCTAGGAGTGAAATTTAACAGAGTATACAGAAATTTTAATGACCCTCCTTCTCCGACACAAATCGTCATAGTAATGATTTGATTAGAGCACAAGACAGATAACAGATACTTGGAAGCAGTTGTATTGCTTTTGGATATAATGATATTCAACAATTTGTACGATAGACAAGCCAATCTTAAAAATATTTCATTAGTCCACACTTTGACATCATTACCGTACATTAAAATTTCAACATTTGATTAATTGCATCTTTTAAATTTTGAAATGGAGGCAGATGCCAGCTCTCTATTGGTTCACATTTGCTTTACATGCTGCTTTAGATTCCCTTTACCCAGTCATAGTCGCATTGTCACTCGGATGGGAAGTCTCATATTCAATTCTTCTGTTGATGCTGAAAATTTCAAGATAATCAATTTAAGATTCTAATGTCTGGCACAAGTCTATACTTTTCTTATAGTGAACATGTTTATAATAAAGTGAGTTTATGTAATACATTTACTTCATGGGTTTACGATCAGTGTATCAAGTCTTTGGTTGCAGGATAAATCATTAAATTTATACATGTATATCAAAGCTGTTATGTAAATGAGTCATAAAGTTGTTAAAGGGAAGCAAGTCACAGAAATCTACATAATTTCCGTACATTATCAGTACATCTTAGAATAATCCTATTTGTACCTTTTGAAAAGTCCATAGATGAAAATGGCCAGCCCAAATAACATCGGAAGCCAAAGGGAGGTAATTAGGTGTCCGGACCAGGCAAAGTACAGGGCGATCCTCTCTCCGAAATAGTTCCTGATCCTCCACAATGGCTGGAACTGGAAATATGAAGCAAGCACCAGTGTTTATAGCTTATTCATGTTGTAAACGTGTATAAGATCTCAGTTTCTTTTGTGGAATTCAGATTTTTCTCTTAAGGTGGCCCACTACATCTAGGAAAAGTTTCTCAAAGCAGCACGATATGATTTAATTATGAAAGATATGATGATTTATAATAATTATACATGCGAAAAAGGTGAAAAATATGAAATTTGAATACAAAAATCATGATTTTCAAAAATTTCTCGCAGTCAATATGAACAAAAGTCACTGGCGGATTCAAACTCGGGACTTGCGGTTTACCAAACCGATGCTTTACCTACTGAGCTATGAAGTTATGCGACCAAATTGATCGAAACAAGCTATTTCACAAACTATTTAAATCGCCACCTTGTGACGTTGTGTTATAAAGAGTATAAGCTTTAGTGTAGTGGGCTACCTTAAGGCTCACTAGAATAGCTCTGCTCAATCTGTGGACAATTTTAGTGCAATATAGTGTTAAACTTGAAGTCTACAATTCTGTGCATGTTTTCAACTCAGTTTATATCTGATTCAGTATTTCTGGGGATGAAGTGCATGTGTTACTCTATATAGAGTTTAATTAGCATGTATTGAAACAAATTACTAATAACAAATGATTTTATCTTTCATCAGTATCAAATTATTACAGTCCTTGAATGAATGAAATAGGAATGAAAAAAGACTTGATTGCATACTTACAGTCCCTGAAACGTTCTACTTTACCACACGCACGGTGACAGCATGCAGAGCGAACGGTGGCCGCATGCTGAACGCACGGTGACCACATGCTGAATGCACGGAAAAATGGTAAAGTAGAACGTTTCAGGGACTGTACTCGCAGTGAACCAGTTTACCAGAGATGAATCGCAAAATAAAGTAGCGCCGCAGGTTTATATTAATCTGTGCATGTAACATTTAAGAGTAAGTACTGAGATGGAACCTTGAACAGTTTGGTCCAGGATCTATTCAGAAGAGCCCGAGGGTCATCAGCTAATCTTTCGGCCTCTTTTGCGTCCTGGTCATCTTCATCAGCCGAATCTTCGTCGTTGTTCTTCCCGACTTCTGATGCCTCGTGTAGCACAACGGAATCCTTGTAAACTTTCTTCATGATCAAAAATGGAAGGTCTAAATACAAAATTTAAAACATTACATCAAAAAGTGACGATCTCTAATTTCACGAATTATGTGTAATACATGTATTTGTCAGAATATTATTCTAAGCAAAAGCCTCCAAGGTAGCTCAATGTTAAATCAGAAACTCACTGATTTTCTGGAGTTCCTGGTCATCATTTTCGGTGTCCTTTAACTCCCTCAGGGTTTTGTTCCGACCAAAAGAACAGCAAAAATCTGAAAACAACAAATTCTTAGGATACAGACAAATTTACGATTAAATTTTGTGATCCAGGTGCAATCCATCTTCTTTGTATAGGTATGTGTGCTTCCAGCTATAAGAGTGAGATTATATTCAAAATGAAATATGGTTGTTTATATGGATTCGATTTCATGCTAGTACTATATATATCCTATATTTTTTTTAAACATTAGCAAATTTTTGAGTTTTGCAAAAATCCTCACCATCCTCCTCCAAGGAATCAAACACATTGTAGTCCTTTATGTCCTTTGTAATGTCCACATTGATAAACATTTTGTAAACCTGTCAAAATTGAGAATAAATATTCTTAAACTGTTTAAAAACTATACACATTGAGATCATTTTAGCATGACGGTTTTTTGTTGGATTTTAAGGAAATTTGCCAAAAAAAAAAAAAATGATGAAAGTGTCAAAAACTTTCAATTCATTAAATAATACACTAATCTTGTTAAATGGAAACATGCCATGTAATGAAGCACTAATATTTCAAACCACATTTCTTCTTTAGAAATCTGTTAAATATTACGAATATTAACATGTATATGGTAGTACACACTAACACTATTCTTATGATACTTGAACACTTTTATGTACACCTTACCAAGAACGAGCGCGTAGCAGGACGGAAAAATTTTGTGGGATTGTCGTAGTTTTTATACATCGTAACCCGGTCCATGTCAAACAAACCCGTGTAGTCATCCTCTGATAAAATAAAGAATAGTAATTATAGACCTTACTGGAAGCTCATGACATATAATTCATATCAACAGAAACTAAATAGTAATTTAAAATAAGTAATAACCTGTTTCATCATCGAAGAAATGTCGTGTGACAAAATCACTCAGCCATGAGCAGCAGCCTCTGACTTCCTCATCTTTGTCATCAGGAGGCTTCAATAGATAAAAGTTGTAAGCTTATCATACTATAGAGATCGAATTATTGAAATACAGTAAAGCACAGTTATAATAAACCTCCAGAGTCAGCAAAAAACAGTTCATTAAGTATAACCAAACTTCATTATACAGTAAAACAGTTATAGCAAACCTCCATGGCCAGCAAAAAACAGTTCACTATAACCAAACTTTATTATAGTACAGTAAAACACAGTTATAGCATATATCCAGAGGTAGCCAAAAAAGAGTTCATTCTACCCAGACTTCACTATACAGTAAAACACAGTTATAGTGAATCTCCAGAGACAGTGAAAAAGAGTTCATTTTAGCCAAACTTCATTATGCAGTAAAACACAGTAGAGACAGTGAAAAATTGTTCATTATAACCAAACTTCATTATATGCAATAAATTTTTTGCTATTTTCCTCCTATGGTGCATTAAATCTTACTTCGCAATATTGAGCATGAATTTGTTATTAGCGTGTTTGTGATAAGCATTATTTGTTTGAGATTGTGATAAGGTTTTAATGAATTAAGCCATTAATTTGGTGACCAATGAATATGATTTATCACACATCTGTACTGTTTCCGGGTTCATAATGTGGGTTCCGAAAAATGATATGAACTCGTAGCTCAGGTTCATAAAAATACAAATTTGGTAGGTCAATCAATCATGCACTACATAAAGAAAATAGCACATCATCCTATAAAACTGTTAACATTGATGGTAAAAGCCATTGTTTTGTCATTGAGGTTTAGTGATGTCTTTAGTGGGATGAATTCATTACAGTCAGTTTGGGACATAATACGGAGTCATCCAGGGTGTGAAATGGAAATCCGTACTCCAAGACTCGGCTTCGCCTCGCCCAATATGGATTTCGTGACTCCATATTACATCCCAAACTGACTGTGTAACTAATAGTACTACATTTCCATCCTGGACTTGTCCTCTGCCCCTGACAAAGATAGTACATACTAGTTTGTTTTGCCTCGGACTTAAAATGTCGCGCTGTCATTGGTGGAAACGCGTCACGTGACTGCCGTCTAAATTTCTTTAGACGGCTAGTAGCAAAATATAGACGGCAACATGGTGGACGTTACGTCTTTTTTAGTATTGAAACTAACTTTTCGTCATACGGTGCCGTCTATATTTGGTCCTCGACAAAACAAAACACTTATTAGGTTTGTTACTGACTGTCTACAGAAATATGTCGTGTTGTTCAAATCCATAGAAGCCTTGGCTTTGCCTCGCCTTCTATGGAATTGAACAACCCGACATATTTCTGTAGACAGTCAGTAAGGAACCTAATAAGTAATAATCTCTTTCTAATTGGAGAACTGACCAATGGCCCTCAAAGACTTGTTTACTGTTTATACATGTAAGTCCAAGGAGCATGAGCAGAAGAATGATATATCAAACCAGCTTGTTGTACTCCTTATATTCGTGCACTGTATAGTGGGAAATTATCTTGCGCAGTGATTTTTTCCGACCGTGATATTAACCCGCTCTACAGTACCCTAATTTGAATTTCTATGGATTCTGAAGTAATTATTTTCTATTCCGAAGTAATTATTTTCTTTGGGTTGATACATGAATTACAAGGAAGTCTTTAACAGTGCCAAGCATTAGAAAAAACAGAACTACGAGTAAGCTGCATGCCTCTGGTTATTTAAACAATACATGTCAATGCATTTAATGTGTAACTGAGGAAAGTTATAAGGAAAGTACAAGTTAGTGAAATGACTTTGAAGTTTAAAGTCCATGTTCAATTGTCCTTGTTCATCTTTCCAATGAATGACATATTGTTCATATTTATTTTGTGATTTAAACTTTACCAACACTGAACGCAGTGTTGCTATGTAATCCAAACATTAATGTTTACATTTACTAAACTGTTTTGTTTGTGATATTACCCTATGCTGTGTCAACATAGTACATTTAATTCCCCTTTAAAAAAGCATCAACATCTTTCAATTCAAACTGTGTAAATTACACGCACTAGACAGGAATAAAAAACAAACAAGATGTGTTTGTGAAACGATGCCCCCGGATTCCACATGCCAGTTAAAGATTATGCATGTGAAATATGAAAAATCTATCACTTACCATTCAAAAGTTATGGCCAATGTTTAAGTTTTTGAAAGTAGGTCAAACTTCAAGGTCAAGGTCAGGAGGTCAAAATGTTGGTACTAGTCAAAAGGGCTTGTCATAGGAACACACAAGTGAAATATGAGTCAATCACTTGCCATTCAAAGTAATGGCCAATGTTAAAGTTTTTGAAAAGTAAGTCAAATTCAAGGTCAAGGTCAGGAGGTCAAAATTTTGGTACCAGTAGAAGGGTTTGCATAAGGACACACATGGTAATATGAAAGTCCCACCACTTGCCATTCAAAAGTTATAGCCAATGTTAAGTTTTTTTAAAAGTGGGTCAAACTTTAGGTCAGGAGGTAAAAATGTTTGGTACCAGTAGAAAGGGCTTGTCATAAGGAACACACATGTGTAATATGAAAGTCCCACCATTTGCCATTTAAAGTTATGGCCAATGTAAAGTTTTTGAAAAGTAGGTCAACTTCAGGTCAGGGTCAGGAGGTCAAAATGTTGGTACAGTAGAAGGGCTTGTCATAAGGAACACACGTGTGTAAATGAAAGTCCAATCACTTGCCATTCCAAAGTTATGGCAAATGTTAAAGTTTTTATGGACAAACAAATGGACGGAAGACGGACGGACCAAAAACTATATGCCCCCGAATCGAAAAATTCTGGGGGCATAAAAACAAGATGTGTATGTGAAACACTAATGCCCCTGTATTGCACATGCCAGAGGAAGGGGCTTGTCATAAGGATTATGCATGTGAAATACGAAAGGTCTATCCCTTACCATTCAAATGATATGGCAAATGTTAAAGTTTTTAAAATGTAAGTCAAAGTTCAAGGTCAAGAGGTCAAACATTTTGGTACCAGATAAAAGGGCTTGAAATAAGGAATACACATGTGAATTATGAAAGTCTTATCTCTTGCAATTCAAAAGTTATGCCCAATGTTTTTGAAAAGTAGGTCAAAGTTCAATATCAAGGTTAGGAGGTCAAAAATGTTTGTACCATCAAAAAGGTCTTGTCATAAGAAACATACAAGTGAAATATCAAAGCCCTAGTACTTACCATTCAAAAGTATAGTCAATGATAAAGTTTTTGAAAAGTAGGTCAAAGTTCAAGGTCAAAGCCAGGAGGTAAAAAAATTTGGTCATGACGGAAAGGTCTTATGATAAGGAACAAACATATGAAATATCAAAGCCCTAATACTTACCATTCAACAGTTAGAACTAAGGTTAAAATTTTAGAAAAGTAAGTCAAACTTCAAGGTCAAGGTCAGGAGGTCAAAATTCTGGGTACCCATGGAAAAGTATTGTCATAAGGAACATACATGTGAATTATCAAAGCCCTATTACTTACCAATCAAAAGTTATTAGCCAAGGTTAAAGTTTCAGACAGAATGACAGACAGGACAAAAACAATACTCCCTCCCTGATCAAAGATCAGGGGACATAAAAACAATAAAAAAAAATTGGTTTGACTAATCACACAAATTACACATCAGTTTATTATGACATATTCCCCAATGATACAACTATAAGACCTGCGCATTGTGAAGTAATTTTTCATTATGATGTCATAATATGGTGCAAAGTGCACATAGGAGCATTTATATGTATACTACTTATAGTCTAATTAATCTTGGGAAGTACCTTTAATGCATTTATGAGAATACAAAGTGTCAATTTTTCAAATAAAATTCTATAATGTATAGCTGATGTCATCATATCTGCTACGTACTGTTAATAAGTTTAAGAAAGAAGATCAACGACTAATAATCATATACAGTTGTATATATATCCATTAACAACCTTTACCTCATTTAGTGGCATTTCCAGATTAACAAACTCTGCAATTTCACACAGACTCCTGAACGGACAGTGGAGGAGCTTGTAGTCTAGATCTCCGACGGTTTCCTTTTTGATAACAAAGTTATATCGCCACCTGAGCTTGTCCTCGAAACATTTGCGGATCTTTTTTGTGGCCTCGTCGCTGATTTCGTCTCGTTCGTGGATCAGCATCATGTCGATTCGCTGTTTTTCTGGCCGATAGCCTGGCCTCATTCGAACCTCCTTCAGGGCTTCATCAAACAAGCGGAAATCTGGCAAATCATCGTAATGGTGTGTGACTTTACTATTTCTCCTATTTTTCATCTTCTTGGTGGCAACATTGCCATTGACACTGAAATTCCGCTTGAGACGTTTGATCTTTTCCATGATGAACTGATGTTTTGTGGAATACCTGACTCTGCAGATAGCTACTGCCTGTCAAAAGATAAAAATAAACATTAATGATGAAATACAAACACTAAGAAGCAGATCTGTTGGTAGAGCACCAGACTAGAGATTGATGAGGTCTGGGTTTGAATCCCACTGGTCGGCATATTGTTTTCCCTTCCTGTTTTGGTAGAGCACAGACTGGAGATTGATGAGGTCTGGGTTTGAATCCCAGACTGGTCGGCCACATTGTTTCCTCCTCCTGTTTTGGGTAGAGCACCAGACTGGGAGATTGATGAGGTCCTGGGTTGAGTCCCAGACTGGCCGGCCACATTGTTTTCCCCTTCCTGTTACATTTGGTGCATTAGATCAGCCCTGGAACTGACAAGTGAAAATGCCTGACAGGGGATAAAGATCCTTCATGGTGTGAAGACATTTAGGGAGGAAGGAATTGTAGCGATCACTGATAGCCAGTTAACACCTGACCAGAGATTCAGGGGGACGAAGTTCAAATTCCAGTCTGGTCCGTGGCATTTTCTCCCTTCCTGTTAATCCGAGATTTCTCTGACTCTTTAACCCCGCTTTTATATTGTGACATGTGCGAAGGTCCGCTCTGACTCTCCCCCGCGCATGTCACAATATAAAAGCGGTAAGAGTCCGAGGAATCTCATCTTAACTTTCTTAACTAATACCATATAACATCTACATAGTAGTTGCCTATAATCGTGTGTTTGAGATCATTTTGAAGGATTTGCATTGACCCTCTTATAGTGTCTACAACTTTTGCCAAATCAGTTGACAATTCTAATAGTACACTGATTTCCCCTGTAAAAATATCTGAGAAATGATGCCAGTATTAATTATCCTTTCTCCAAATCAATATCATATTCTCATACATTTACCTGTGTTCCATAATATTTTTATATTTCTATGTCCAGACTAATTTGTCTGGACGATGATTGTGATAATCGTCGGAGCTGTTATAAAAATTGGTACATTTCACTGACTAGAAAAACACTGATCTCCTTAGGACTCGCCTATAAGTTGGACATAGACTTTTGGATGAAAATCTTACTCCCCAAAATCTGACATATAGGCGAGTATATACGGTAGGTACTGTTTACAATGATTACCACAGCTATAACATGGATGCTGGTTTTCTGTTGTTGTTAGCACTCAAATGCATATATACATATCATTTAATTTTATTTCACGTGATCACCTAGCGCCGATTTTCATTGGTTAAAACACCTTTAAAATTAAGAATTGCATGAGGTGATTTTTCGATCACGTACCTGAACAACAAGTAAAGTCTAATGGACATTATCTTGACCTTGTAATATAGAATTAAATGATAAGAAATAAATCTTATATTTTTTCGGGTGATATGCAGGTTATCACCGAGATTTTAGATGGTAAAACTTTTCATCAATGCGCGAAGCGCATTGATGAGTTTTACCGTCTAAAATTCGGTGATACCTGCATCACCCGAAAAAATATAAGATTCATTTCTTATATCATGAAAACACGTCAAATGTTGACACAAATATAAAAAAAAAATGAAATCAAACAAAAAAATTCCTCAAAAATAAACAAGAAATTTGGCAACAATACTTCCAAAAACAGATCTAGAATAAATAATTTAATTCTAATTCAGAGCCCAAACAGGACACAAGGAGCATAACATACATCAGGAAAGAAAACCAAACGACAGAGCTAACATAAGATGAGATAATAATGACACACATTGGGACAAAATTGCATGGGACAAGAATGAAGGAGTCATATTGCTAAAATTCAAATAAGTAAATGTAGCCTAAGTGATCTTTCTATAAGGTAAATTATCGTGAAGAAATCAGCCCAAGGAGTTCATAATTTCAATATCTCCACAATTTCAAATCCGAAAAATTTTTCTTTATCAGTTTGAAAAATCAGTAAATTTGTGCATGCACTTTTGAATACACAAGTCTAAATAATTTTTCTTTTTGTTGACTTAATTTGCCACATTGAATAAAGAAGTGAATTTTATCTTCCACACACTGTATTTTCTGTGCAATTTTCTTTCATTCCTGGTAATATTGTAATATCTACCAGTTTTAGTATAAAAATCTGTGTGATACTACTCTAAATCTACAAATTGATCTTTTATATTTGTAATCATTAAGATAAGAAAGATATTATTCTTCAGGTGAAGATTTTGATTTTAAAAATAAATATTCTTGTAACTGTATAGAGTTAAAATCATTCTTTCCGAGAGACATCCCATGAGCATTAAACTAATATGTTGATGGTGCTACCGTTGGTGCGAACGAAGACCCTAAAACATCTTGCAAATAAAATCAGCCTCTGCATTAACGCAGGAACAATGACGTAGTCGACGTAAACAGTTGCACTGTGACGTCGAATTAGCTGCAATGCTTTGTTTTCTTTCAAAATAAGCAGTTATCAACAACAGCAAAACAAACAAAGGTATGAGAAAGCTTGTTTGGAATTTTAAAACATTTGTGGTACTAGTCAAACAGCAAATTTATTTTATTTACGGATTAGTCAATGATGTGTACCGC
>CAJDSM010077768.1:362-12992 GCA_903981925.1 Ostrea lurida
GTAAAAAATGTACACATAATAATATAGTGGAAGATTAAGTAAAGCTAATTACTGAGAAAAATGAATTTGTTTGTCTCTTATTTATGATAGGAAGTATGTGCATATGTATATACAAGTATATGATATTTCCATTTCATCATTCAATGGAAAATAATATATTTGAATATATACTGGCGAAATCAAGATAAAAACATAAAACTGAAATGTTGCTCATTAATTACTTTCCGCAGATATACATTAATTTTTTAACTAAAGCCTTTGCTAAAATATAAATAGGTGTGCAGCCTCTTCGAAATCAGGCCCGTACCCAGACTTTTGAGGAGGGAAGTGCGTTATTTTACGGGGGGAGGGGGGGTGTTGCGAATGCAACAACACTCCCTTCCCTGTGTACGGTCCTAGCTTGACTACATATGATACAACGGTCATTGGTAAATAAAATCCGTATTAGTTACGTCTTCGGCAGAAAAGTCAAATGGCCCTTACAAATTTGTAAACATGGAAAAAGGGTTTTAGGCTATATTTTGCCTCTTCAAATGGCCATAGCTTCACCATTTCAAGTTCCATGAACTAGGTATTTTCTGCAATTCAAAACATGTACGCTAGGATAAAACAGACAACAATTTAGATTTATTCATTCTCTAGATATTCAAATTAGTAGCATACCATCAGTCACATAATGCTTGGGTATCTGATTGTGATATAGCCATAAGTNATTTTAACGATAGAACGTTCTATCTAACCATCAGCCACATAATGTTTGGGTATCTGATTGTGATTTAGCCATAAGCGAGTATGGCGTCTTTTTCACGGCTATATATTAGTTTTGGTACACTGCTAACAAGACGGATTTATGACTGGTTACGGACATTGTTATGGGCAGATGAGAAATTACAGAGGCTGACTTAGAATAGTGGCTCAACAAGAATGATTTGTGTTGATCTGGAGACAGTGATGCTTGTTTACTCAATTTAGGCATAAATTTTGCCAATGGATTTCTGCCAGCCGGACGGTTCGCATTCTGATATCAGCAGTTGTCATCTTTGGGGTACGGCTCAATTCGATATTGCCATAGACGGTTTGATTTTATGTTTTACAGAACAACATTCTGGTAATGTAGAGTCCTCTGGCATGTGTTCCGATATATTTTCCTTGTCGGATTCTCGATGATTTGTTTGACATTTTATCGAATTTTTTCCCCCGTGTAGCCGTCGCCATTTTAACGCGTTTTCGGTCAGTGGTGGTGGTGGGGGGGGGTCATTTTTCTCCATATATTGGTTTGCACGTCCGCAAAAATACCTGGACACGATTTTGAAACCCTGTTGGTGTTCGAGGGGAGATAATACACTGTTATAAAGTTTAAAAGGGTCCACTGAACCTTTGTTCTGATACCCATCAATACTAGTAGCTTCCTTTCTATATTAACAATTAGAAAATTAAATCATCAATCAGATTTGTTCCAACAGAAATGATGTGTGTTGTTATTAAAGTAAGATTGCTATAAATGCCAAAATACAAAGAAGGATAACTCTNTTAGAAAATTAAATCATCAATCAGATTTGTTTCAACAGAAATGATGTGTGTTGTTATTAAAAAATGCCAAAATACAAAGAAGGATAACTCCAAACTGTAGTCCAATTTATAGCTAGTTTCTCAACTTTTAAACATGCATGTGTAGAAAAATGTGACTTACCAAGGCTCCCTAATATTGAACGAACAGGCAAACACTGAAAAATTAATTTTAAAAATATTTAGAAAATATCATTGCCAAAATTTAAAACAACTTTCTTAGAATTTTCATCAGTGAAATTTGCTATACTGTATCAATAAAAAAAAATTAAAATGCTTATAAAAGAATTTGTGTCACAGTCATCATGTTGCATAACTACAATATAATACGTACAGGTCAAGTACAGTATAACAAAGACTAACGTTACTAAAAGTCTTGTCTGAAAGTCAAATTAGTGGTGCTTTTCAGGCAGTTGATGTTACAGGGTTATAACGAATCTCGTTTCGCAACTTCTACGGTCGCTATAATGCCCTTGTTTGCGATTACAAATTATCACCAAGTCATATGTTGACTGATTTGTTTCATACCATTTGTTAGAACCCGTGGAGTTCCGGGTTAGAATAAGTCCCCGGCATCCCCTTGCGTGTCGTAAGAGGCGACTGAATGGAGCGGTCATTCGGACGAGACCGGAAAAACCGGCAGGTGTGTTTATATTCTCAGATTTCAATATTCATCGGGATTGGGATCGTGCTTTGATGGAGGCTGTAAAATTAGGTCATCTAAATTGATGCAATTCACAAAACTCACCCGCTTAGTTCCTATGTATTTATACCCCAGCAACGAGTTGCGGAGGGTATAATGTTTTTTGACCCGTCTGTCAGTCATTCCGTCAGTCCTGTTTTGTTTTTTTTTTGTCACGCAACTCCTTCTGAAACCGCTCAACAGAATTTCGTGAAACTTTGTAGTTATGAAGAACATACCATGTAGATGTGCATATATGCAGGAATTCTGATTCAATTTTTTTTTTTCGGGGAATTATGCCCCTTTTGAACTTGGAAATTTGCCCACATTTAAATATACTATTGAAACAGTTTGTCAGCGCAACTCCTCTGAAACCGCTCAACAAGATTATCGTGAAACTTTGTAGTTATGAAGAACATACCTTGTAGATGTGCATATATGCAGGAAATTCTGCTTAATTTTTTTCGGGGAATTATGCCCCTTTTGAACTTAGAAATTTGGCCACATTTAAATATACTATTGAAAACAGTTTGTCAGCGCCACTCCTCTGAAACCGCTCAACAGATTATTGTGAAACTTGTAGTGATGAAGAACATACTGTTTAGATGCGCATATACACAGGATTCCCGATTCAATTTTTTCGGGGAATTATGCCCCTTTTTGAACTTAGAAATTTGGCCACAATTAAATATACTATTGAAACAGTTTGTCAGCGCAACTCCTCTGAAACCGCTCAACAGATTATTCGTGAAACTTTGTAGTGATGAGAACATACTGTGTAGATGCGCATATACACAGGAAATTCTGATTCATTTTTTTTTCCGGGGATTATGCCCCTTTGACCTCTTCACCAATTAAACACTGAATGGAAGAATGGATAAAATTATTGTATGTTTAATGGAGAAGATCTTTTACTTTATTTTAGAAAAAAAAATCCTAGTATAATCGATCAAATTATGTGTATCCATTTATAACGATATTCAATTATGATTTTCTACCTGATTGCCCAAAAACTACATTTCAAGGCAATGTGGGAGCGTGAGGTATGTGAGCTTGCTCACTTTTTCTTTCATTACTTCATTTTAAACTCTTCTCGTAACGGAAACACATGCATGTGAATATATGAATTACAACGCAAGTTTGGTGAGTGAACTCTGATCGGCTGACACGTGGTGGTACTCGATTTCCCGCTTTCCTACAATGTGTACAGACTTTGTAAGCGAGTCCCGTCAGTCCGTTACAACTACAAGTAAATGAATGCCCTATTGGTGTTTTGTTGTGTCGCCTGCCTGCGTTAGAGGAGGCGACATAGAGGGATCACTTTGAGCGTCGTCGGCGTCACGAAATTTTAATGTCACATTTTTCTCAGAAACCACATAGGCCAGCTTCCTGATATTTGGCACAGAGCATCAGTGAACACACTGTATCGTGTAACGCAGTTTTCCAATCTGCTGCATGTCAACTTCCTGTTTGACGCAACTTTGAATATTTTAAACATAGACAAATTTCTGTCACATTTTCCTACAAACCCACACAAGCCAGCTTCCTGATATTTGGCACAGAGCATCAAGTATGGACAACTGCATCGTGTAACGCAGTTTCCAATCTGCCACATGTCAACTTCCTGTTTGACGCGACTTAGAATATTTTTAACATAGACAAATTTCTGTCACATTTTTTCTCAGGAACACACAGGCCAGCTTCTTGATATTTGGCACAGAGCATCAGTATGGACAACTGTATTGTGTAACGCAGTTTCCAATCTGATGCATGTCAACTTCCTGTTTTGACGCGACTTAGAAATATTTTTCACATGGTTAAATTTCTGTCACATTTTTTCTCAGGAACCACACACAGGCCAGCTTCCTGGTATTTGGCACAGAGCATCAGTATGGACAACTGTATCGTGTAACGCAGTTTCCAGTCTGGCACATGTGCACTTCCTGTTTGACGCAACTTCAATTTTTTTGACATAAACAAATTTGTTTTATTTTCGATAGAATCTCACAAATGGCATCTCATAACAATATCTCATCTTTCATCTAATTCATCATGTTAGGATTATGAATTGTCATTCTGGTAACTTGAACAGAACTGAATTCTGACAAAAACATTATAATTATATACTTTTTTGCCATGATGATACTTTAAATGATGAAGTAATTTTTTCAATGAAATTAGAAGTGGGGCAGGCGACACATGTCTTCCCTGGAAGACTTACCACTAAGTTTTGCATATGCACCAATTATTCCCTTCTCATATGTTTGGCTTAAACAGATCCAGGTACATGCAAGTGTTCAACGTTCCTAGTCACAGTTTCGAATTTGTTCTGATCTTTCCAGGATAAGTGCAGCTATCGATTCGAATCAAAATTTAGTGGGTGGTATTTTTTGGTATTTCGGAATCTGAGTTTTTACTGCGCGAAATATCTAGGATATGTATCATGTTTATGGATTGAAGTCACTCAGGATATAACCTTCATGCTTATGAAATGAAGTTAATATCAAATTCTTCCCAATAACAATTTCTTTTAAAATCCCAAATATGTTTCAACTGTATGAAGGTCGAAACATCAAACTAATATGGCATTGGCCAGTCTACCGACTTTTTAAGTAAACGTCAGATCAGACAGCATTTCTAACATCAGTCAACAATGGTGGTGCCGGTAGGGGACATGTATTGCTTATGCAATACTCTCAGAATGCTTGTTTAAATTACTTCCCTCGTGTATTACATGATGGCGACCCACATTTGATGCCAAACGCTAATTAAGTAAATTAATTGCATTTAATGTCTGCACTCTGTATGAATACAACAACCAAAAAGGATACTCATCATAATCACAGAGAAGTTATATCATATACAGAACATATGAATTAGCTATGTCGGCGTCTGGGTTTTTTCTGCGTGACATATCTGTATATATATTTTAAAGCTTCATGTTTATGAATTGAAGTCACACAGGATATAACCTTCATGCTAATATTAAATTCTTCCCAATAAGACTTTTTTATGCCCCCGGAATCTTCGATTCGAGGGCATATAGTTTTAGCTCGCCGGGACGAATGTCCGGAGAGCTATTGTCATGACCCCGGTGTCGGTGTCACAAAAACTTTAACCTGGGCTATATTGAACTAAAAGGAATAGGGCATTGATATATCATGTATAGATGCCTCATGATGAGACCTTTGTTTTGGTACCAAAACTTTTGACCTAGTGACCTTGACCTACTTTTCAAAAACTTTAACCTGGGCTATATTGAACTAAAAGGAATAGGGCATTGATATATCATGTATAGATGCCTCATGATGAGACCTTTGTTTTAGTCTCCATATGAGTGAAATATTCTTGAGTGGGACGTAAAACAAGAAATATCAATCAATCTTTGTTTTAGTACCAAGACTTGTGACCTTGGACTTTGACCTACTTTTCAAAAACTTTAACCTGGGCTATATCTATTGAACTAATAGGAATCGGGCTTTGATATTCCATGTATAGGTCATGATGAACCCGTGGGGATCCGGGTCTCTGCAGCATCCCCTTGCGTGGTCGTAAGGAGTCGACGTAAATGTGGTCGGTCATTCGGATGAGACCCGTAAATAACCGACGGTCCCGTTCACAAGCAGGTGTGGCAACGATAAGATTCTCCCTGCTCAAAGGCCCTGAGCTGCCCGAAGCATAGGCCTAAATTTGCAGCCCGTTCAACGCGGCAAATGGTGTCGTCTCCGTCATGAGTGAAATATTCTCGGGTGGGACGTAAAACAATAAATAACAAGCTTGATGTTTTGACATCAACGACTTTGACCTAGTGACTTGGACTTTGACCTACTTTTTAAAAAATACTTTAACAAGGGCTGTATCTTTGATGACCAGGGAGACAGAGCTTTCATATTTTACATATACGGTGCCTCATTGATGAGACTTTGTTTTAGTACCAGGACTTGGACTTTGACTCTACTTTTCAATAATAACTGTTAACCTGGGCTATAATCTTTTGAACTAAAGGGAAGAGGAGCTTTGAGTATGTACATGTAGTAGATTGCCTTCTATGATGAAGACCTTGTTAGAAATCAAACTTTTGGAACTAGTGACCTTGACTTTGAACCACTTTATTAAAACCTTTCAACCTGGGCTATATCTTTGTGAAGCAAAGGTAATAGGGTTTGATAATTTCATGTATAAATGCGTCTCTGACAAGATCTTTATTTTGGTATGTAAAGACTTTTGAACCTAGTGACCTTGGGGAAAAAAAACCCCTTTGGGGAACCTACTTTTCAAAAAACCTTTACACTCTGGCCCCCCTTTTTTAACCATTTTTGCTTGGGAAACGTAATTGGATTCAGAGCTTTAAAATTCAACATATAGATGCTCAGCAGTGCGAAGACTTTTGTTTTGACTACCATGACTTTTTGAACTAGTGACTTGATCCTTGCAGACTTTAGCTGTACTTTAAAAACTTTAAACAGGGTTATACTTACGAAATCAAGTGATGATGAGAAGGCCTTTGATTAAAACATTTAAATTGCCTCATGAAGAACCCTTTCGTTTTGGTACGAAGACTTGTGACCTTAGTGAACTTGGCATTCAGATATTGACTTACTTTTCAAACAACTTTTGATATGGCATATTTTCAAATGAGAGGGGTGGGGGCTTTGATTTTCCATATAGATTGCTCTTCTATTTGGTAACAATATTTTTTACGCTAGATATCCTTGAAATTAAATTTCAAATTTCAACCTTTGAACCTAAGTGCTTTTGATATTTCTAAAAAACATATTGTATCTTTTCAAAGACATTTCGATTCACTTAACATAGCTATTTTACCTGAATCTTACCTAAAGGGGGAATAGGTTAGATAGTAAGCGCACGGCGAAGCTTATGTTGTCTTCTGACCACTCTGTGTTGGTCTGTCCCGTTTGTCTGTTTGTACGCAAACACTTAACTGGCCATATTTTGAAATGGCAATTGGAGGACTTTTTCATATTACACCAATGTGTGTTCTTATGACAAGCCTTTCTACTGGTACCTGAATTGGCTTGACCTTGGACGTTGACCTACTTTTCGAAAACGTTTAAACATTCACCTAACATTTTGGACTTTCAAGACACATGTGTGTTTCTGATGAGCAAGCCTTTACGACTGGCAGCCAGATTGTTTGACATCTTGGAGCTGTGAAGTTAATACTTTTAAATCAAACATTAACATTGGCCATAATTCTTATAAGAGCCATCTCTGTAGCATTCAAAAATTCATATATGGCTGGATAAGCGACCCTTCACCGATTTTGCTGAAATTTGGATGTAGTGATTAATTTGACACCCTCTCATAGAATATGGTACCGAAAGGCATTTGAGGTACCGCGTTGCCATGGTACAAGAGAGCCTGAAAAATGGCCCAAGGTGCTTTAAGAAATGCGTATGAAAGTTTGCCCTTTTTTTTGAGTAGAACTACACAAATAATGTTACTCGTGAGCAAAGGTGGGCGGTGTGAGTTACGGGCTTAAGACTATGTCAGCATAACAAATACATCAATAACATTCATGACTTAATAATTGGATGCCTATTTTTCGTGGAGTTGAAAAATCATGTTGCGCATTTTGAACCAATTTTGAAAACACTCAATTTTAGGCCATTATGGCGTCATTTGCAAGAAAATGCCTCCTACATACAGGTATGAAAGAATTATGCGGACTAAGGTTGAAGTTCCTACCTTTAGTGTTAGATATTATAGGAAAATGTATAAGTCAAGTGATGTTGTTAGTTTTGTAACTAAAAATTATTTTGTTCAAAATTCGGATTCCATGGTATATGAGAAAATCTAACAATCTATATCAGTTAAAATTTTATTATTTTCAATATAATACCCTAATCAATGTAATATTGTCATAAAATTAATGTTTTTTTCATGTTCAAAAATACTCTCATTGGCCAGGCAACCAAGTTTGCTAGTTAATGAACAGGTGCTAACAGACATGCAAGTGCGATATCTATACCCGAACACATTACATTGGGCCGGCGAAACACACCAAATAAACTATATTTTATTGGTAATCATTTTTGAATTTACTTGATGTAAAAAACAATTATTATATAAAAAATAATATTTAAACATGCCTATTATGCTACATGTACTCTAAAAATTATGGTAGCTTAAGGAATTGGTTGCAGGTATATTAAGATTCACCATCGTAATAGGAGTCATAATTTCATAACAATCTTATATATAGTATTCTTTAATTTAATGTATCAGTGTCGTGGCACAATATTTCTTTCACATTTACAGAAGTTTTTAGTTGTCATTAGCGACGTATTTCAGTATTTTATGATAAAGTGCTAACAAACTGAACTTGGTCGGACTACGTCGGAAATTATTTTTTTTTCTTTCTTTCCGTATTACCTGTATTCATGAATGCGTATTAAGCAGGAGAGAATAATATAGTGGGTCAGACAAGTGGTTATTTATATGTCAGTCGCATTTTTGTATTTACATTAACCGTACTCTTAATCCATAACTATCATTCCTTTATCTCTTACTTTTATATTTAAAACTAACCTCATGACAAGTGTATTTTTTTTTTTTATTTTACTCGGTCATTAATCAGTGTCGGATTTAAGGGGAGGGGGCGTACCCCCCCCCCCCCCAATTTGTATTAACGCGTAACTATATAACTTTTTCACTTGACAAATTAATAAATTGCACACTCTGAGAATTTAATTTGTAAAGAACTTATTTAATCAGTTGGGTTTATTTTCTTATCGATGTTTTCAAAAAGAAATTCATCAACAAAGGTATTTCCAATTCAAAAAGCTTCAAAATAGCGTCAGTTTTATTTATTGAAAATGATAGAAATATAGTGAAAATGAATACTTTCGGAGACAATTTCATAGCGCTACAAAATTGCTTTAAAAAACTAACCCCCTCCCCCCAAACTCTGGAGCTTCCGGGGGCTTTCACCCCCATGGGGCCCCACCAGGCCTTTCGCCCTGAGCCCACTGGGGCCTCAAAAGGCGGTCCCATCTCATATGATGTTGCGCCCCCCCCCCAACTCGAACTTTTCTGGATCCACCCTGATTATTCATTTTTTTCGATCTATCACGCTCAACGGAGATGAATGCCGGGAACAAGCTAAATTAATGAAAAAAAAAATAGCGGAATAAGCTGGGATATTCATTCTTGCGGTGCAATTCAGAACGGTAGTATGCGATATTTATCAAAACTAATGTAATTTTTGAATCAAGAAACATGATCAGTGTGGCGGATTCATGATTGTCCATGTTTGCATGTCAGCGTTAGAATTGATTGATTTACTCTTTTACATGTAACCGTACATTTTAAAAGGTCTGGGTTTTTTTTAATATGATCCATTTACAACAAGTTTGGCCTCAAGCATAGGCTAGAAATTCTAAACAGTTTCATTCAGGATTCTATCACATACATTATATAAAAAATAAAGTTGTTGACAAACCTTTTAAAAAGTCATGAATCAACGACTAAAATTTAAAGTCCATATTTCTCCTAATAAGATTGTATAGTATAGAACTTCATTACTAAATTTCAACATGTAAAGACTTTTGGCTATTATAGCCAAGTCCCATTCTTGCGCATTAAATCATAATATGTGCTATTTGAGATGTTTCTATACTAAGATTTGGGAATCACTGTTTAGCCTAGATAGTAAGTTGCCTTTCAGTTGTAGAAGCAAAACGCTAAATAGTGCAATTTGGCTTATATAAATTTAAGAATCGTCAAAAATATTGTGCACGTTTTTAATTATTTATTAAGTTAATTTTTGTATTTTGTTTTCTTAGTAAAATATTTGCCATTATGATAACACTGTTTAAAAATATATTTCTGCACAATCTAGTTAACTAGTAAGAATGTGACAGTCATGATCCAACTGATGATTTCATTGTTTATTTGTTATCACAATTTATGTTTTTAAAAGGGCAATAATTCTTGTCAATTATGGGCACTTTTCTTAGCAAAAACCATATTTTCAATTCGATTTATTTCCTTAAAATCCCAATAACACAATTGTTTCATTTTTGTATATTTAAATGAAAATGTCTTTCTTTAGAATACAACTGACAGCTTTCACATGGGAATACTGTCATACTGCTTTTAATTGCATGTGAATAATAGTCAATTTTTAAATGGTAAAATCAAATTTGACCAGCATTATAAAAATGAAGAATGAAATAGGATCAGATTTTTTTTCAGAAATGACATATGAGTAATAGTTTATTATTCTTCCATCAACACAAATTCAGAATTAATTAGATAACCGCTAAGCATCAAACTGATAAAAAGTGGCAAAACTACTCCTATTTTCAACATATAGTGAATTTTATCTAAAGGAACTGGCTTGTTACCGTGACATGACGAGTGAATTATTGTCAAATAACAAAACCATAATTCAAGTATCATATAGTAATATTTCTGAAATATTTCAACATGAAGATTGGTGACATGACTTTCCAACCGAATTTTTGATGCTTACAGAGAATGGTCTTAAATGGTGCAAGTGATGGGACTTTCATATTTCTCATGTATGGTCCTTATGACAATCCCTTTCTACTGGTACCAAATGTATGACCTCCTGACCTTGACCTTTAAGTTTGACTTTTCGAAAACAATAACATTGGCCATATCTTTTGAATGGCAAGTGGTGGGACTTTCATATTTCACATGTGTGTTCCTTATGACAAGTCTTTCGACTGGTACCAACATTATTGACCTTGAAGTTTGACCTACTTTTCAAAAACTTGAACATTGGCCTCGCCACCACTCTAGAATTTTTACTCGGACTCATGGAAACGTCACCATTGTTGGTGAAAGGCTACAAAATTTAGGCCTATGCTCGGCAGGGGGGATCTTTATCGTGTCACACTTGCTGTGACACGGGACCTCGGTTTTTTGGGTCTCATCCGAAGGACCGCCCCAATCAGTCTTGAAAATAAAGTTAACAATAAATCTTGTTTTTGTTCAGAGTCAAACAAGTAAAAAGTAGAGATTTAAGATAATGTTGAGCCCTGAATTTTATAAATAAGTGTAAATTTTAATACCTCTGGTGTGCTGTCTGTGTCCACTTTTTTTTTACCTCTTTCACTTCATGTTGAATTTTCTTATATGTAGCCTATAAGACATTTTAGTACAGTAGACTCTTTTTCTAGTATTTTCCACTATTAAATTTTAGGGGGAGAAATCCCAAAGGTTATTGAACCAAAATATGAAGCAATAGGGGTGAGTGAGGACAGCGAATGAACCTCAGGCCTCATTCATATTCTGGTGAGCTGAATTATATTTTACAATACCTCAGCTTTCAAAATTCAGATATTTTCGAAAACGTTGATATTTAAAGCTTTTGCGAAAGTGCTCAGCAGACTGAGTTTGTCTTAGGGAAATATGGCAATATACTAATGAGATTACCTTATTTTCTTCACTTAAGTGGGCAGTTTCTGAGGAGTATTTAGGTGTTGAGCTGTACAGTACCTAAATTAATATTGTATATATAGTCATTATCTCTGCATAAAAGAAATAAACATGCCTAACACTTGCATTGTATAAATCAAAGTACATTAAACACTGTCTCGTGTCTTTCTTAAGTATTATAGGAGTATCTTCAGTAAAATCATGTATCCATTTAAATTGGCATTTAGTCATCATTATTACAATTTAAACTTTAAAATCAAAACAAGACTGAATGCACTATGATTAAGATTGGTTGATTATTTGTTTGTTTAACTAGTGTTCAGGTGACATTATAAGACCAGTAGGCTTCTTTTTTCCTATTTCAATTAATTGAATGATGACGTCATGATAGTCATATACATCATGATGTTCATTTTGATATATTATTATTCAGTACTCTGAAAATTAACCTGTAATCACCTATATTTTATGTGAACTGTAGAGTTGTAACTGTTATCTTTCAAGATAAAATGGGTAAATATTATATAAGCACATGTAACGTTATCAATTTGATCATTTTATTCGATGTTAGAGAGGATGCGCTTGAGGGGACCATTCGTTTGATTTATACTGTATTGCACTCAGTAGCATGGCTTGGTATTCAGCAAAAACTACCGTGGTCAGTGTTTTTTTTGATATTATCTTTTAGCTCACTGGAACCGAAGGTTCAAATGAGCTTTCTGATCGCCTTTTGTCCGTCGTCTGTCTGTTCGTCCGTCTCTCTGTCAGTGTACTTTTCACATTTTCGACTTCTACAAGNTGTCAGTGTACTTTTCACATTTTCGACTTCTCCAAGACCGCCGGANGCTGGACCAAATTCAATCAAACTTGGTACAATTAATCCTTAAGTAAAGGTGATTATAGTTTGTTCAAATGAATAACCAGGTCCCCATCTAAAGGGAGATAATCAC
>CAJDSM010077771.1:529-10668 GCA_903981925.1 Ostrea lurida
GCATTGCATCTGCGAAATACGGCAATAGGAATATCAAATGATTATGAAATAAGCGGTACGTAGGGCTTGGGAAGACCGGCCCGGGCTTGCTCAAACTGATTTTACATACCGGGTATGCGTGTGGGGGAAATATTATGTCCTATATTCCAAATCCTTTAATTACAATCGAATTGATTGGACAAATTTAAAGCTTATCGAGAATTTAACACTTCCGCACCTTATTCAGTTGTCGGGTTACACATCGATAAATGTCTTCAAGAAAGGAAATTTTTAATCCCTAAACAATTAAATTAAAGCACCTATAGATATTAGTGTCATGGAATTTTAACGAAAATTTTTGGACATATGATCAAATGTGTAATGCTTGTTAATTGTTGTTTTTTTCACCCCCCCCCGCCCCCCTACTTCATTTTATTCGAAGAACTTTCTATAACCGCAAGTAACCTATTCTAGAATTCTGGGGAATCTATTGGAAACGATTATAATGTGGTTTGGCAAGGTCAATGCACTTCTTTCCTGTATTTTCATAAACAAGAAAACAATATTTTCCAATGAGACTGTCAGAAATGAAGTCAAATTGTCTGAATAAACATCCAAGGCTAAAGACATTAAACCTCTTACAGTGAGTTTGTAACAGGAGAATAAAGTTTGGTTAAAAATAGGAATTTCTGTTTTGCTCATTGACAAAGTTATTTTGGTTTTCTCGACCACTTTTCCGTGGAATCCATGTCCAGTATCAACACTCAGAATTAATTAGCATCAATGGTTGGGTGTTCTGGCTTTAACAATAAAACGCATCTCTGGTTCCCATTAGATGTTCCTGTACTAAGATGCAAAACCATGCAAATAAATAATGAACTTAAACTTTGGAAAACAATTAAGATTAAAAGTTTGTTTTTGGAGACAAAAACAATATGTCCCCCCCACCCCCCCACCCCCTTTGTCAGTTGAGTACAATGTAGTTTCAAATTATTGCTTGCGCTAACAAGTTATTATTGAGGAGTTTTTGGCAAAATTTATAATAACTCCCACAAAATTCGGGGATTCAAAATTTTTGAGGTAATATGCACAACTTACATAATTATGATGTCCTTGCTACTTATTCAAGTTACGGTAAAAATCGATCAGTAGTTCAGAGAAGTTTGCGCGGATAAAGTTATTTATGAGGATCGAAGTTCAATAGGGCATAACTCCCACAAAATATTAAGGGATCAAAATTTCCTCGGTAATATGGCACAACTGCATAAGAACGTCTTGCTACATATCGAATTTTCTTCAAAATTGGCATCAGTAGTTTCTTTTTGAGCAAGTTTGTGCTGACAAGCGTTATTTATGATGAGGAAAAAAGGGTATTACTCCCACAAAAACTAGGGATCAAAATTTCCTGATAATATGCACAGATTACTAGCTCAAAATTGATGTCCTTGCTACATGTCAAGTTGTCTTAAAAATCGGGATGGAGTTTGTGCTGACTCTCTCCAAGAATATCTAGTATATGACAAAATTATAACGACACTAATCCTAGGAACCTTTAAAATCTTTCATTTTTTTCCCCGGATCTGTCTGAAATAGATCATGAAAATAATTCATTTTAAAAATTTTATAGAACAAGATACGTTTGAGAAACACAATGCCTCCAAGTTGAGGGGACAATGAACTTGCACAAGATATCGGTGAAAGTTCAGTTACCAAGTTGAATTTCAAATGCTCGTACATATTTTGAAACTTTTCAAGATTATTTTGTACTTATCTTAAAAACAATCGTTACATTTTCCATTTGTTAAACTAGAAAAACAAAAACCTTGTATTTCACACTTTACACCACATCATATGGTTCCAGGTTTTGTATATAAACGTTCAAACAATATTTAGCGTTGTTGGTAAGCCAAAGATAACGAACAGTGGAATCAGATCTTCGTAAGTCCCACAATAGAATACAAAAACAAGAAATTTTGGGCAAACACGGACCGCTGGACACACCAGGAGGTTGAATTAAGATGTCTAGGAGAAGTAGCATCCCCTGTTGATCGGTCACAATGATATTTATTCAGTAGACAGAGTAAACCTTACTTTTCAGAGAGTTACGTATGTTTACAACAATTAAAAATACTATTGTATATTTGAATTGTCCTTGAACTTAAATCCATCACCATTAATATTTAACTTGAGAAGCTTAACCGGAGGGGTCTTAAAACAATTAATATTACACTGTTAAAAAATTTAGTAGTCAATTCTATATGACAGCCATTGTCTTTCTCCCTTCCTTCAATATATCTATTTACACACATGTTGCTATTATGTGATATTGATCGATTATTTGTTTCTGTTTTTTCGCCCGTTAGAATATTTACACCTCATACTGAGACGTCACCATTTGCCCTGAAGGCTGCAAATTTAGACTATGCCTTAGCACTCATGGCTTTAGCAAAGTGAGGGTTCTTTTCCCGTGTCACACCTCCTGCGACACGGACTCCGTTTTTAAGGTCATATCCGAAAAGACCCGTTGTATTCTCACTTCTTAAAGGACGAGCTCTGACGACGGAACAACCACTAACTATTTTAACGTCTTTAGGTTTGACGCGGTGGGGTGCGAGCACCGAGGCTTGAACGCACAACCTCCGATCACGAGGCGAGAGCTCTCCACTGTGCCAGCGATCAGAATGTATACAAAATAGTTGGGTTTTTTTGTTTTTTTTGACAAGTAGCAAACACTAGCAGCTGCGCGTGTTTTGTGTTTGGTTTTTATTTGTCTTTTGTTAGGAAATAAAAAATTGTCTCTCTTTGTTTCTAGCATAATTATACTGTAATAATGATTAAATGTTTGGTCAATTTTACTTATTAGGTTTGTTACTGTTTACCGGATATGTCGGTGTGTTCAATTCATAAAAGGCTTTGCCTCGCCGTCATGAAAATTGAACTAGAATATTCATAAGACGCAACACACTAAACAAGTGTTGTTTTGCCGAGGACCAAAATTTAGATGTACTTAGCATGGTGAAATTTAGTTAGGTACATAAAAAGACGTAACGGCCGCCATGTTGCCGTCTATACTTTGCTAGTCACGTGCTGTGTTGTCAACCATGACAAAAGGCGACATTTAGTCCGAAGCGAAAAACAAAAACAACTGTACCTGGACCTTCCACTCTAAGGCTCAAGATGATTTGATGTGGACCTTTTCTTAATATCTAAATAATGTCATGACATTTGTGAAGTCATCAGAAATTCCCTGGGAAGTATTCTACTTCAACCTTGACCAAGTGTTCAGGACACATCAACTCATAAGAAACTTATGCATAAATCACGTATAATTATGAATTGATGTAGCAATCTTGGCAGCTTTCATTTCAGTTTACAGCAGTTCCTTTGCCTCACCATTCAGTGTTCCGCCTTTACGGAACAGACCCATTCAGTGTTCACTGCCTTACCAACAGACACCATTCAGTGTTCACCCTTACCAACGAACACACGTTCAGTGTTCACGCCTTAACCAACAGACACCATCAGTGTTCACTCCTTACGCAACAGAACCAATTCAGTGTTCAGAGCCTTACCTAGAGACACCATTCAGTGTTCACCGCCTTAACCAACAAGACTTGGGTGGATACAATGTAATCCATCTCTTCTGCTTGAAGAAACCAATGAGTAATAACAGACGTTTCAAACAACTTAATATGCCAGTGGATGTGTGCTATGGCAACTTCATTGTACACAACCTTTCTTTAATTCTACATGCTGACTTATACACATAAATTACATACTTACACATATTTTACACTGTATAACAAAACAGAAGACGTGTTGGTTATGGGGAGAGTAAAAATGACTGGGTATGTATGAAACCTTAAAAAAGCATTGCTCCTTTAATAAGGCCCTGTAAAGCATACTGAACCCACAATAAAAGCAGAACAAATCAATTTTATCCCAGAAATAAAGAATTTCTTTCTATCCAGAAACATTGAAAAGCATTTGAGTCTCAAAAATGTATCATGGTCCTACAAAAAAAATTAAAATACTACATTGGATTACTGTTATTTCAACAAGCCCCACCAGACAGACCCACTTAGTATATGTGTAAAATGTATTGCAAGCTGAAACAGTTTAAGTCTGATTAAAATTGCTCCAAAATTTCACTGCATGTTATGCAGAAAATCTAAACTAGTGATCTGTTTTGTTTAAATCACCACCTGTGCCTTTGGTGCAGTTTTTAACTGTTAAATGATGGCAATAATGATGGGAAGCCATACTTATATGAGAAAAATAAAACTCCTTCAGCCACTGATCCCAGAAAATTTGCACTTGATCTAGTTCTAGCACTCCTTCAGATTACAACATTCCCTTTAAGCATCAAACGGTGTATACTTTGAGTAAAGTTCATGTGACCTTACAACCACATGAAGGGGGAGGGAAAACGCAAAAGACATGGAGATTCATTCAGTAAGGCTCGTTAAAGAGCAATTTCAAACGAGATGTGTGTGCATACCACTGTACTTTTAGTCAATTTCTCACACATCTGTGACTAGAAAGACAAGTAGGGAATGGGGGGGGGGTGGGGGGTCTATTGGCCTTTAGTTTTTGTAATAGGTCTTGATGGCATTAATGATTTTGAATCCAACACAAAAAAGAGCACTTACTGAAATAACCATGGAAATGTTTGAAGTTGTACACATTATTTGAAGAAAATTGTTCAGTTTGTATTGGATACAGACAGAAAAAACCATAAATAAAACATTTTTGTTAAAAAAATCAAAAAAGCCACTCATTAGTTCTACATAAAAAGAATAAAGCTTCGTTCAATGACTGCATAATATACAAGACACTCAAATTCTTTTCCATCATTCAGTGAGCTTCTTCTTGCACAAGAATACCCCATTCAAATATACAAGTACATTGCAGTTCTATGCCCAAATCTCTGTCATTGCAGCATATATAGCACTTTATCAGATCTCCTCTTCAACAATACTCATGCAGTTGTTTCTAAAAACAATAAAATTACACTGAAAAGTTGAAATAGTATTTTATCCCTTTAGAGAATTCAACTATTTGGACGTTTTTCATCATTTTGTGTGTCTATATAATTACATAACAACTAAGCGCAGCACTGGTCTATCTACCATTCAATAACAACACTAACTTGGTCAATCATATTTTTTTTGGCTACATTTTGTGTTGTTTATTGAATGGTCTTTTTCTTCTAACATTTACTGGACTAGCTGGGGGGCTTCCATGGTCTTGCTGTTGTGGTCCACTGGTTTGCTGTTTGTGGTCAGTGGTCTTGCTGTTGTGGTCATCGATTGGAATGTTTCCATGGGGGTGTGGATGGAGAAAGCACCCAAACTGACCGTATCCTCCTCAGGGTTAAAGGGTGGTAGACTCGGGTAAACTACTCAGGATGGAAATGGAATCTGGAATGAAATCAGTAAAGAATAGCAAGAATTATTCAAAATGACATCTTCCTATCCTATTCCTTGGTAAACTAATTTTCTACAATTGTCAATATTTAAACGCGGGTTATGAAATTTTTTCTGCAATGCTAGTTTCCTTCATCACCCAATAAAACAACAAAGAAAGCATTTTATTGCTTATATTTTTATATTTTCATACGATTTTTCTAAAGTTACATATACACTAGATTTAAGTACGTTGATCAAACAGAACAGCCAATTCAACCTTTGACCTTGGAATGCTCCATATTTGGTAAATGACCACGCGGACAGGTGACACGTACATAAACCGGATCCAACTATTTGCAACAAACATGCATTCATTTGAAAATGATAAACGCAATGTCAATCTCAAGGAAATGTTCAAGAGAAAAGAATTTCATGAAAGTTAATATCCACTTTTAATGTCTTTATAACTCATCATTCAAATCCAGTTACAAACCATTAGCTAAGTTTAAATCTCTACATTAATGGCTGACTTTCCCTTAGAATGTATGTCTAATTCATTTCAAATTTAAATGCCTAGCCAAGTAGTTCAGTAGGTTAGCATGTTGCCTACGGAATGTAGATCACAGGTTGATTCCAGCAGGGGTTTTAATTTTTTTCAAATTGCATTTTAATAAAACTGCAATATTTGATGAAATAGAGTGAATATCAATTTTTTTCATTTTCAATATACTGCTTAACATATAAACTTTTTATCCATATCAAAATTTCTCTGGTGTAGCATTCCACTTAAGTTCAATATCTTCAACTGTCTTGTTTATTGACTCAAATCCAAAAATGTTAAGAAAAGACGCCATGGGCGACATAGCTCACCTGAACAATTTTCTTTATAGAGAAGAGCAGAAGTTTGGGATTTACAATGTGCCAACTATTAAAAGTATGGACTAAAGTTAGCCTCTGTTCATCTTCCAATACCCAAAATGAACATTCATCAATAATGAATTAAGACAGAGAACATATATGACAGTTAGGGTCAGGAGAGCAGCCCCTGGAGCCCTTTTATTATGTTATTCTAAAATTGTCTTCATCAAATGAAAAGGAAAATATATGGTTGGCGGGTGGGGATCTCAATAGTTTTCAAAATATTAGACCATTTTTAAAAAAGGGCAGGGTTAGTCATGACCTCAATGGTCCTTCAATCAACTTGTTCAACACAATGAACAAAGAAAACTATGGTTTGATGGTGGGGGTTTAAATAATTTCAAATATTAAACCACTTTTAAAAGGGTGGCATCAGTCATGACCCCAGTGACTCTCCACATGTCAGTGAACTTTGTCTCAACACGAGGATCAGAGAAAATATATGGTTTGAGAGTGGGGATTCTCAATACTTTAAAAGATATTAAATCATTTTTAACAGGGTGGAATCACCGTCATGACCCGTGGCCCCCAAAACTTTTCCCAACACAAGGAAATTTATAGTTCAAGGGTGGGGATCTCAATAGTTTTTCAAAATATTAGACGGGGCGTCATGACCCAAAGAACTCTCCAAATATGGGTCAAATGAATTTTGTCTCATACACAAGGAACGAGAAGTTATGAGTTCTTAAAAAATTTTCCCCTATTTTGATTTTGATATTCTGGCTACTGTGGCCCACCATACCCCCAGGGTCATGATTGAAAAAACTTGAATCCCACTAACTCAGATATCAGGAAGCTTTCATATAAATGTCATCTTTTCTGCCCAGTGGTTCTTGAGAAGACTTTTAAATGACACCACCCTATTTTTGCATGTTCGTTGATTAAATCCGCTTTGACAAGGGCCTGGTCTTCATTTGAACAAACCTGAATCCCTTTCACCCAACTTGAAGGATGATTTGTACTAAGTTTGGCCTGAATTTGGCCCATGGAAATCGAAATGTGAAAAGTTTCTCGACAGGCAAGACGATGGAAACCAGTGATCAGAAAAAGCTAACTTAGTTCAGGTGTCAGAGCTAAAATATGGGGGGAAAAACGCCGAACTCTTGAAAGGTATATGTACGAGTAAAATTTCATCAAATATCAAACTTAATATCAAACTTGACTAAAAATTAATAATTATCATAAACCTTTGTAGAGGGGTAAACATTCATTCTAGCAAATTTCATTTGAGGATGGTTTGTGCCACGTTTGGTTCCTGTAAAACTTTGACACCCTATTCAGGATTCGACACTCGTCAGAAATTTTGACTCGCCATTTGGGCAACCGAAATACTGATCTTAGGTTGCCCGAACAAATTCACATCAGGGTGGAAATGGCGAGGTGACGAGTGCGAATGTCGAACCCTGCTATTGCAGCCCCAACTAACTTCTAGGGTCATGATTTTTTACAAAACTTGAATTTCCTTACATCAAGAAGCTTTCTTGAAAATTTCGGTTTTTCTGGCACTGGTGGTTCTTGAGAAAAAGATTTTTAAATAACAGCACTCCTATTTTAACATTTCTGCGATTATCTTCCCTTTGAATGGGACATGATCCTTCATTTGAACAAACTTGGAAGTCCATTTCACACCAAGGATGATTTGTATCAAGTTTCACTGAAATTGCCCAGTCTTTCTGGAGAAGATTTTCCTATATATCTGCATGTAAAACTTAATCCCCTATGTGGTCCCACCTACCCCCAAGGAGCCTCCCCTACTGTGGTCCACCCTACCCCTGAAGGGCCATGATCAGAACAAATTTGAATCTACTCTATCTATATCAGGAAGCTTTCATTTAATCTTCACTCTTATGGCCCAGTGGTTTGGAGAGGTAGATGATAAATATGAAAGTTACGATGATGCGACCAATGGACACATTTTGATCAGAAAAGCTCACTTAAGCATTTGACCTAATCTCATTTTGGCGATCAATTATCAAGTGGTTTCTGCTTAGTTGAAATTTTTTCCAATATCCCATGACAATTACAGCACACAGGCAAAGATACTGACACCTAGTCACCTGAGTGACTCATGATCTAAACTTATACACGGCTCACAACGTCCGAGTCCTCATCCATTAACTCACCGTTGAGTCGATCAGCTTGCCTGCCGGCGGTTGAGGATCACCACGGCGAGGTTCCCGACAGGCAGGGTGCTGTGACTGGTTTCATGGGAGAATGGACTGAGAACTGGAGACGGGCCCGCTTTAACCGATCGGTGTTCTTGTGAAGGAAAATGCCCTACTGACTCTTTACCCAATCTGATAATAGACCAAAATAATCATAATTCATATATCAACCAATGAAAATTATTCTGTGCTAAGTTCACTATGGCGTTCTTTTTATTATTATTTGTTTATGGATGCAGCCATTATTTATTCTCTTTTCCAAAATTCACATTTATCTCAAAATTCATTCATGTTTCTGTATCAACAGGATTCAGGACATTGGATTGGGTTTGAGATCTCCCATTGGATTGGGTTTGAGAATCTCCTATTGGATTGGGTTTGAGCATCTCCATCTTTGATGGCAAACATAGTATGCATAATCATGCACTACGACTTTGACCTTTGAAAAACAACAGGCGTCCTTCTTTTAATCATGGTGATCAATTGTACCAAGTTTGTAAGATCTTGGGAGCTTATGGTTCGATCTGTATCCTGCCTACGTTTTCTACTAATTGACACTACCACCTTGACCTTGAAAAACAACAGGCGTTGGTTACACATGAAAATATCCCCATCCAGTGCTATCTATACTGCAGCAGAAACTGGCTACATTGAAAATAAAGTGCACACCACTAGGGTGCATCATACGCTCTCTGGAACTATGAGCATGATGCATATTCACACTTGCATACTTGAAGTCCAGCAGACCAGGTTTGATGAAGCTAGACCTTACAGTGTGCATGATATGACCTGGACATTATTATGTATAGCTGTAAACTTCCATTCCAAAATGAGGCCCCAGTGATCTACTTTTGGGTCACGACAAATCATCTGGAGCTCTGTGAAACCCATGGTACAGCACTAGAAGATAAGTTGATTGCAGTTGGGTTATTAGTTTGTCGTCAACAAAACAGGGAGAGGATTTCAGTATTTGTCTGCAACACCAAGGTTTCTGGATATCTTAGATACTGCAGTTTAGCAACTAGAAAACTGACATGCAGCAAGGGCCAAGCGAGGGCTATCAAAGGACAGTGACATCTGTATGAATGTGTTGTGAACCCAGAATTTATACACTTCTGCCTCTTATTGTAGGGTACAATTGTGCAAAGTGTTAGAATTGTACAATAAAAACTTTTTGAGTTATCGCATCAGAACGAAAATGTTGACGAACAGATGGACTGACAGACAAATAAGGTGCTGTGCCACTGTGGACCAAGAATTTATACACTTCTGCCTCTTCTTGCAGAGTACAATTATGCAAAGTTTCAAAACTGTACGATCAAACCTTTTTGAGTTATCGTGTCACAACGAAAATGTTGACGGACGGACAGAACCCATAATTTATACACTTTTGCCTCTTATTGTAGAGTACAATTGTGCAAAGTTTCAAAACTGTACGATCAAACCTTTTTGAGTTATCGTGTCACAACGAAAATGTTGACGGACGGACAGAACCCATAATTTATACACTTTTGCCTCTTATTGTAGAGTACAATTGTGCAAAGTTTCAAAACTGTACGATCAAACCTTTTTGAGTTATCGTGTCACAACGAAAATGTTGACAGACGGACAATGTGATTACTATAGGGCACCCGCATGCATTTCATGCGGGGCCCTAACAAAAATT
>CAJDSM010077784.1:0-12723 GCA_903981925.1 Ostrea lurida
CGTGTCGCACCGACACATCTAGTTTCAGTTTAAAATAAATAATAAAATGTTTGAAGATATTTTGTTTTAGGACAAATCCACATGAACAAATTTCTTCTTTTCGTTACAATAAGATGATATATTAATTTGAAAATGTTTGAGGTTTTTTTTAGAACTAGAGAACTTTAGATATTTTTGTGAACTCATAGTGTGTAAATATTTTAATATCACACAAATGTACAAGTGAAATTGCCACAAGATTGACCTATTACAATATGCGGTTTTACACAGCTAAAAGAAATGTGGGAATTAACTTCCAGTGTTGTAGCATGGATAGAGTTAATCATATATTTCCTGATCCCACCGCTGGTACATGTATATCCAGGGGTCCGTTCTTGTCCGGTTCTTAATTTGAATTCCGTATGAGACTTACGAGATTGATCACTATTCGTTTTCTTCTCCTTTTCATAATCTTCCTCGGTTTAATCTATCGTTTCAGATTCAATTTACTGCTGATTATCACTTGGACTTTGCTTACGAAAATGAGAACAACCACGTTGTTGTGGATGATATACATATTACTGATGGTCCATGTCACGGTAATTTTTGTAGTTAACCTCGATATTTAGTTACTGACAAAAATCATGAAGCTTGTTACATGTATCTTCTTTCATATTTGTTTGCAGTGACTTCATTTTGCATCAACGGAAAAAGCAAGTGCCGCCGAAGTAATGAATGTGTAGATGTCAGTCTGCTTTGTAATGGTTTCCCAGATTGTGAAGACGAAAGCGATGAAGAAAATTGTAAGACTTTTAATTTCTTGTGGGAGTGTGTATAGCTTATTATTTTGTATATGCTTGCACACTGCAGCGATTTGCATTGACAAAATGTAACAGTATATTAAGCAAAATGTTTTTAAAATACTTTACGGATAATATTAAACAAGAATATTCTGTAATTGCACTATAAATTGTTGTTCTATTTGAATTTGATCTGCGTGTATCTATTTGTTAGAGAACTCTGCAAAATAGTTCGAGCTGACAACCGTTTAAAAAAAAAAGTTATAAGCTCAAAATGATAAATAAGTTATTTGATTAATACAAAGTAAGGATCACTCACAAATAGTGTTTTTCTATTCTTTGAAAGTTGTACAACAATTTTGTAAAACGGGAGTTGACAGATATATAAGGGAGAGAAAGTACCGACAACTCTGTCTAAGAGAATGGGGACTTTATTGCTTTTCTATAGTGTAACTCTATTGTAATTTGCAAAAGCGTGACAGCGCGTCACTTTCAACAAGCAATGTGTCTTACCGCTAACACAACTTTACACAAATCGCCTTCGCGCCGACAAGCAACGCGCCTTCGAGCTAGCACAACTTTACACTAGAGGAACGCACGTTCTTTACATTTGCCGTCGCGCTAATACAACTTTGTCTTTGTGCCAACACAACATTACACAACCAACCTTCGCGCTAACGCCATTCTACACAACTCTTCTTCGCACCGATAAGCAACGTGAGTTTTGTAAAGTTTCATTAGTGCGAAGATGGGTTGTATACAGTCGCGTTGATTGTCGGCTCGAAGGAAAGTTCTGTAAAGTTGCATTAGAGCAAAGGCGAGATGTATTAGCGTTAAGGCGTGGTGCTTGTCGCGAACGCGAGTTATGCGAAGGTGTATTGCTTGTTGGCATGTTGAGTGTAACGTTCTGTCACACTTTTGCAAATGACCCTATCCGTCATAGTTTCACTTATTCATGATTTCCAGTCATCAATATCCACGAGGATCTAAAATATAATGAATACAATTTATTCGTGTGTTGTACACGGTTATTAATTGGGTCTGAGATCTCTACAAATACCACTTAAAATTTCAAATAATTTCGACGAAAACTTAAAAAATTGACGTCATCGCTTGGGGTTTACATTTTTCATTAAGTACCACATGTTTTGAATAATGCACTATTATATCATCAGATAAACTATCCCAGGCAACTGGGAATCTGCTAATCACTAGATTATATCTCTATAAATGATCAAAATAATAAAATATGCAAGTTTTTTTTTCAGGTTACAAATTCCTGTCAAAAGAATATCCATCTTCATCAAATATCCACAGAGTAAAATTTGACGACAACTACGATTACGGAGATGAAACAGACACGGGATCTTTACCCAGCCTTTCCAATAACGACACAACGACAGATGACGAATTTGACGAAATTGCGAAAGCATCTGGTTCTGAAAATATCAATATACCATATTCTGAAACAGACTGTAGTTCTTTCATAATGCCTTGTAGGAGGAACTACGATGGTCATATCCTACGAAATTACTCTTCTTTCAGTAGTGTCTGCTGTAGTCGCATTGCTGGAATTTACCATTTTCTAGAATGGCATAATATTTCGTGTGACGTCATCATTCTTCATGAAATCGACATCCTTGGTATTTATTACTTGAATTTAACACGGTCACATATACAGGTCTTGGATATTCAAACGACACATTTTAAAAATTTGAGCCATATTTACATTCAGGATGCTGCTATTGATATTTTGAATATTTCAATTACAGAGTTTGATAGTTTTGAAACTCTTTCAATCGTAAATTGTAGTTTTAAACATTTGATAGTAAATGTATTTTGGAACGATAACACTAATACTGAATTCATGTTCAAGGGAACATTATCAGCTTTTCTGTCGTTTGAAGATGTCTTTTTGGATGTACTTGCAGATACATTGAAAGACCAATTTATCTTTTCTGCCAAGAATGCTTTAAATCAAACTGAAACACATGTTTTACAACATTGCCATGCATCTTTTATGGAAATTTATGATATAGTCCCTAAAACAATTCGTTTTGAGAGCGGTAATGTGGTATCGCTTGATCAGCCTCGTGTCTTTAGCAGAGAGGAGTTCCTTTCTATGAGAAATTACCAAATATACAACATTCCCACTTTACAAGATAATATATGCGATTCTACTACATCTCTTGATCTCGCATACAACGGAATTCAAATTATTAGAAATGGGGACTTAAGGTAGAAGCCTACTCACAAATTAATTGGTTTATCTCACAGTTTTACAATTAATTTTTAACTATCACTATATAAAGGAGTCAAATAAACACAAAATTTGCAAAATTTATCATTTATTTTCTGAGATAACATTCAAAGACAGAGGACCCCAGCCCCTAAAAAAACGAAGCAAGCTATGTATATGTGCAATAGATATTTATCTAATACTAACTAAAATCACATTTTTACTTAAATGAATTTTACTTTAATACAAAGTTACATTGATTTTATAATGAATTCACATGACTATGATGTTGCACACGTAAGAAAAGCCAATTTTCACAGTTTTTTGCAAATTAAACAAAAAAACAAGATCATTTTCTACATTTACCCATTTGTTAAAAATATGAACTGTTTAAGTATGATTTTTTCCCTCTAGTTATCAAAATGGTCTTAGGAGGATATAATAAACACAAAAAATACATAGATAATCATTCATTTTACCGAGTTTAGATATCAGATACACCCCCACCCCAAATTTTAAAAGACCTTTGTGACGTAAACCTCACTTGTATTGGATATACATTAAAAATTATATGACATAATCATTTGATTGAACATAAATCAATAGAATAAAGGTTAAACATTCATTCAGAGACATATTTTACAATATGAACAGTAATATTAACAAAAAAATTGCTGATCAGCAAGAAAGGCACAGAGTCTAACGAGCTACCGATATGTTTCAATACAATGTTTTTATTTGTGCTCAAATGTTAAATACATCTTTGTAGCTTATGTACACACATAGCCAACTCCATTAATACGAATGCCAGTCTGTTGTGCGCAATTAACACAGGCTCGTAAATTTTCTCCACATCGCCAACTCCACAATACGCTACTCTTGAGCCTCAAAGTTACAAAGCTTACATCATCTGATTGACTGCCAAGTGTCAACTTGGGGACCCATCACCTAAATGTAACATAAACATGATGTATATTGTACACAATATTTTTAAAACCTGTCACAACAATTTGAATATGTTTAAAATAATTTCAATAAGAGCTGAAACTAATGACATGCAGGTAATATTTCATGAGAATATATACTACATTCATATGACGTTGACGAATATATGAAAAACAATAGTTAGAATAGTAGTCCTGAATATTCGAGATAATGAATTTTGGTATTTAGTTCAACTCAATTTCAGTATGTACACAGATCGACAAACAGACTGAATCAATGCATATATCATAGACTATATATATAGACTGTATACTAAGATTGATCGATGTTATTTCGTTTTACGTCCCACTCGAGAATATTTCACTCCTATGAAGAAGACACATTACCGGTGAAGGGCTACAAAATTAAGGCCTATGCTCGACACTCCTGGGCATTTGAGCAGGGAGGATCTTTTTCGTGCCACACCTGCTGTGACACGGGACCTCGGTTTTTCCGGTCTCATCTGAATGACCGCCCCATTCAGTCTTCTCTTATGACACGCAAGGGATGCTGGGGACTATTCTGACCCCCAGGGTGCTGTATACTAAGAATACTTAGCAGAGATTGAGAAGAAAGCTAAAGTGCTCTTCAGTTTACAACCCTGTTTGGAACAGATCGACTATAATAACTAATGCGTCACCACAAACAACCGGACTATGGGTCATATGATGAATGATAAGTAAATTATTATTGATGGAATGTATATATTTGTCAATGATCTGTAAATGACAAACAATGCTACTTTTGATCTTTATTAAAAAATGCACCCACAAAACTCCACTTGTTAAAAAAACAAAATCTCACACTTGCAATTCAGTGGATAGGCTAAATACATATTACCTGTGGTACACATGTACACAAAGCGATAATTTACTACACAACCGACTGGTGCACCCTCTTGGTGTTATCTCAGTTCACTAGAGCGTAAAATATCACCAGGAATTTTCACACGTTAAGGTTTATTGATATCAGGACTTCGGGGATAACTTACTGATTTTAGTATCATTTCTACAGGAGTCCAAGACGCGTTCGCCGGGACTCGTCAATCAGACATCCTTGCGTCACAAATTACATGATATCATCAACATGATTAATAAAAAAAATTCTATAGTTTTAAATAAATGGACTTTCAACGTTCGACAATAATTGCTGAAAAATGTATATCCGTATTTGCAAAAAGTAAACAGGATGAGCTCGGGAAAACTTCATAAATTGACTACCGAATACGAATGATCTATGTCATATGCAGAGGTGAAAACATCTAGTACCAACTCTTTGCTGTCGCTGGCCCTTTTGTAACGCATTTATCTGCTTCAGCCGTGATTTTTTGTACAAATTTCCCTTCATGTCTCAACCGCACGTTGTTTGTTGTGCTCAATACTTCACCGGTTATTCTCTCGCAATGTAAAAGTTACACCAATAACGTTAGAATCCGGTTTCCGGTTTGCGGCGAGTAGTCCCCTACTTTAAATGATACTTTTCTTCTCCAATTTAGATCTCCAAAGTAACCTGATTAAATCATATCGAAGACGATGCTTTTGTATACCTTGCATGGCTTTATATTCTCAATATTTCAAATAATTCCATAACACACATTTTGCAGGACTACTTTTCGACTTTAGAAAATCTATATTTCCTTTTAAATTTTAATCGAATAGAACATATCCATACTAAAGCGTTTTCTAGTTTGAAAAAGTTAAACACTCTTGATATATCAAACAACAGACTGAAATCACTGAGAACAGATCTCTTTCTAAATCTCGGAAATTTAAAGCGGTTATACATTCAAAATAATAACATACTAGTTCAAGAAGGAATGTTTCTCGGGCTATATAATCTCAAAGAGCTTTGGGTGGATTTCTTTTCGATATGCTGTGCTAAACCCCACACTATTTATGAAGTCCAGTGTCATTCTCCGCCAAGTGATATTTCCTCTTGTGAGCAGTTAATAAGCAACCCTAGCTTAAATGTCGTTATCTGGTACATATCTTTTCTCGCAACATTTGGAAACATAATTGCATTTTTATGTAATTTTGCTTTTTTCAAAAAATCTTTTTCGGCATATCATTTATTCACGTGGAACCTTCATGTTTCTGACATGATGATGGGACTGTACTTGTACATTATAGCATTTGTCAATTTGGCTCACACTGGAAGGTATGCATTTGAGGACCATTCGTGGCGACATAGTGTACTTTGTTCCTTGGCAGGGGTTCTGGCCACCGTATCTAGTGAATCGTCTTCTTTCTTCGTATCGTTAATAACTATTGACAGGATTTTAGCTATAAAGTACCCATTTTCGTCAAACCGTTTAACAAAAGTTGGCGGTATACGGTTAGCTGCCCTTGCATGGACAATTTCCCTGTCTTTAGCTTTATTTCCTATTCTACCAGTGGGGTTTTCGAGCTTTGAGGAATTTTATGCTCAAACTGCGATTTGTATCTATCTACCTTTGTCTGTTGGAAGAAGACCTGGCTGGCAATATTCGATGGTTGTATTTGTCGGTATCAATTTCATCATCTTTCTTGGTCATGGTTGGACAATTTGTCATACTTTTCGAAGTTATCAAGTCTGGCAGAAAAATCCGATCCTCAAACAGGCATCAACGGGAGGTGGCACTTGCTAAGTCAGTTGGTGCAGTTGTTTTAACAGATTTCCTCTGCTGGATCCCTATAGGAATAATAGGTACTGCTACTAAATATTTGTACTTCACAATCAAATTTTGCTTGATAGGATATTTTTAAGACCTCGTTCCATACGTTTGTATGTTGTTATTATGACTTTGTAAAACACCCTAGAAGATTAATATATTTGCTGTTGTTTTTCTTAGGAATGCTAACCTTCTCTGGAATCGACATATCCTCTGAAGTGTATAACTGGATATTAGTGCTTGTTCTTCCGGTCAACTCCGCTCTCAACCCGATATTGTATACTTTTTCTGCTGTATTGAGACAAAGAGATCGTAGCACTCAAGTAAGACTTTTTGAAACTTGTTATTTTCATCATCGTTTCGTGTAGTTATAATTCTAATTTGAATGCCTTTAGTTGTAATTAATTAACAAAAATCTACAACATCAGTAAGATCACATCTATTATCAAGATCATTGTTAGAGCATGCTCTTATTCATACGTGTTAGATATGTATAGTTTATCATTCTAGAGCGTTTCGTGAGTACCATTTTTAACATGTAGCAATTATAACTCAGTGGTAGGACATTTGCTTCTAACGGGGAGGTCATGAATTCTCCATTTATGGAAAAGCATAACTGCCTTAAACCTTAAAATGATTTTAATGTAAGATTCACCTATCACATTTTAACAGTCCTTTGTAATCATTTTCAACATAGTATTGCAGTCATCATTTCACTAAATGAGTTCTTCCGAGTGATCACCTTATCATAATGAAATATCAACATCACAATATGATAGTTCTCCAATTGTCATATCATCATCATCATGTTAATCTTATACGGTACCAATTGTGATACACCAGATGCTCATTTCGACCAATTATGTCTTCAGTAATGCTCATACCGAAATGTTGGAAATCCGAAACATGTACATATGTAATTAAAAGTTTGAAGAGCTGAAAAATGGAGTGTCAAAGGCTGGAGCCAAATACGTCGAAGGATCAGAGTTATGACTGAGGGAGATAATCCTTAATTTGGAAATAAATTTATAATTTTACTACTGCAATGAAATATGTATCCGTATTTTCAAGCTAGTAACAAAGTACATAGCAACTGGGCTTCGGAGACCCTCGGGGACTAACAGTCCACCAGCAGAGGCCTCGACCTATAGGGGTCATAATGTTAATCTTATACGGTACCAATTTTTGATGTCTCGGTTTGGCGTCCACTCCCATCTACACTGAACCAATGTACATTACTCTGTGCATGCATTATATATTTATACACCTGTTACATGTTTATAGTTCTCTACACTCTGTATATGCAAAATATATATGAGAATAAATTGATTGATTGATTGATTGAATATCTTGTTTACTTGTATTACATAGCTATATTTTGCAGATGAATAAAGAAAGAAAATCAGGAAAAGAAGATATCTTACGATTGCAACGAGAGTTGGATATTTTAAAGGTAATATTATATGTATACATGTATTGTGTATACTCATAGAGTTATTTAAATGATCTGATAGCGCGATAAATCCTCTGTACGCCGTATCTTTGTTGTCTGCCGGTAAACATTTTTGGTATTTTATATTCTAAAAACAAGCAAAATTTGCACCAAAAAATCCAAAAGTAAAAGAGAGTTTGTTCAAAGAAGGTACCATGTCCTTACACGGAGATGTGATATATGCTTATTTACTAGTGCGCCTCATGCTCTTCCAAGTACATATGTAACAATAGTTTAATGGTTGCGTGTCATTTATTGAAGAAACACAATTTGTCGAAATGCGCATCTGGTGCATCAAAATTGGTACCGTATATGATTTATATTGTAAACTACCCCTTTTGTGATCAAATGATGATTAAGATGCTCTCTCCGGTATTGAGGACCCGCCTCTCCAATTTCTTTTTATATACAAATGTATTATAAATCGGATTCACTAAGTACATGTATATACATATTCATAAAATTGGGGGTCTCTGTAACCAGAGTTAGAGAGAGAGTATGTATGCTATTGCCATTTTAACAGTTGTGGGAGTCGACCATTGATATTAAACTTCTCAAGTTTCAGACCCCAGGTTAGGGGTCTTCGAATCCAGTATATATTCACAAAGTGTAATACATTGATAAATTAAGGATAAGAAATGGAGGGGCGGTTGTCCAGAACCACAGAGTAACATCAGCATTTCTCACAATATAGGAAATTTACCACTAATACCCCATCCTTAAAAAAATTCTAGTCTGGTTTTCTTCTTTAAGCCTTTATAAACTTGAATGGGGTACTTTTCTCTGTGCTGTTATTCCCTGATTCAGGGTGGGCTGTCGGAAGTAGGGACGAAGAGTAATGGGACGCGTAGTGTCACTGTGAATGTACTGGCAACCGGCGATCGGACTCATCAGACCAGTAACACTTGAAATGGGAAAAACGAACCAAACGGAAACCGTATTCACTTTCAATAAGTTCTTGTTTGCGTTCCGATCTCTCGCTCAGGGACTCTCATTCGTTGTTCATTTCTTAGTTGGGCAGATCCAACGGGACGTATTTTTACCACCGAATACCACAGAACACTACATGATATATACGCCTCAAAATGTAATATATAAATTATGTTTTAAAAATATTAACGTTTATTTGTTATTTATCTAATACAAGTAATTTATTTCCAATTTTGGGCACAATGTATTCAATATATCATGTAATACTATGTTACATGTAGATGTGTGATGCACACATGACAAATTTTATGAAGAAAATATCGTCTGTGTGCATAAAGCTGGACTGAATTACAGGCAAATATACAGCACTTGAACATAATAACGTAGAAAAGAAAATAAGTGCATCTATCTCGGATCTGAATAAAAAAAAAGGGGGGGGTCATGCATGATCCTGCCCCTTATAATATCAATGAACATACGTGACAGAGAGGAAAATACATGTTGGATGATTTTAATGCATATTTACAAATATTATTAACGTAGAAAGAAAAATACATGTGTTATCGATCTGAATTTTTAATAAAGAAGGGAAAAAAGGGGGGGGGTGGTCATGATCCTTGCCCCAAGTGCTCAGTGAGGCAATATTAAACAAACACGTATCAAAAATTCTGAAATAAATAGACTGCAAAACTGGTCTCATTGTAAAATTTAAATATTCGTTGCCCCCCCCCCCGGAATCATAAATCATAGCAATTCTATCATAACTTATGAGATAGAACGACATGTGAAAAACTTAGTTTTCGTCAATATATGCATCATACGATGTTTAATTCTAACATTGTGTGAATTTGATATATATTGATGCAAAATTCGTCAATATTTGGAATTTAAAAATGATTGATTAATAAGATTATTTTTAATACTGGTATTATACAAAGGATCTTTCTAATTCATTATAATTTCTGTACCTTCTAATCTTTCAATCGGGCAATGAAAAAAGCAAGAAATCATTGCAACCAATTAATATCACTTTTGCTTAACGTCTATGTCAAAGTCAGGACAACATAATGATACTGAATATTTTTAGATTAGGGATTTTAAAAGTTACGACATTTTTTTTTTTTTGTAATCACGGCACTGGGGCAAGGACACGGGCACCTTTCCTTTTATACTATTATCCACGGTTTTTTTTTTAAAAATATCTAATTGGGGTAGACACTCTTATTTTCTTTAGATACAATGTGTTAACTGAACAAATAGTTGAAAACATTCATCAACGATGTGTTCACAGATGGCAGTCCATACTTGTACGTCGCTTTCCATTATCTACTTGCTAATTAACAATGAGATCGAATTAATAACTGATTAATAAGAGGCGAATGGAAATAGTTTAAAATTAATAAACTGGCTATATGTTAGTTTAATTGATATCAGTGATTTTTTTTTTTTAAACTACCACCCTCCTTTGAGTTGGGGAAAATTAGCGACATTTTCTAAATTCGGAAAAATAATTTGTAGTGCATTAAGATGATAAAAATGTATAGAAATATCGATATACCTCCATTGTATTACCATTCATCACAAATCTTTTGATGTGCATGGGTTAGGAGAATAAAACTGAGATGAAAAAAAAGCCGTATTTCTCTTCGTCGAAAAATTAATTTATATATGGTAACTTGTTTCAAAATTTCTTCTGCATTTGAATTGGGGGAAATAAATGTATGATTGGGAAAAATACCCATTTTTGAGAGGGAACCACCAATTATCTTGTGGCATTTTGCGCGAAAATGCTTAATTATCAATGACCCATGTGGATAATTTAACAGTCTCAAACCGCAATATCCCCCCCCCCTTCCCAGTAACTTCTATATCAGTTTTCTTTTTTTTTTATTATTTACAATAGTTCTGTGGAGTTCTATGGTAGTTCTGTGTGGTCTGTGGTAAAGACGCACGGTGTTTACTAGTTGTAAACAACACTATTTGATAGGGGCACCACAACTTTCCTGCTTCTCGTCTCTTTTGATGCAATTATCCAACAGTCGAATCTCCATAGTTTTTCAGAAAACGATGTCACCTCTGTTTGTACACACAGGCACACAACACCAAAAGGCATGTTTTTCGAATAAAGAGTCAGCAAATCGTGACATGTGTATTATGGCGTGTTTACTTTTGGTCCTATTCCTACGCGCCGCTACTTGCGGAGGGATGAAAAATAATCGCAATAAAGTTGGCCATTGCGAGCTGTGCTATAGAATGCAGTTCTCTATTGAATTGCTACAGAATCTAATCGCCATGTAGCAACCTTTAGGTAACTATTTCCGTTTCAAGAAGCTAACAATAGCCAAAATTTCTCTGGTAAAGTAGTTTGTGGCCGGTAATTAACATGACCAATCTTCTTGTACTAGTATTACCGCAAAGATAACAAGTACTTCTTGAAGTCTTTTTTTCTAAATCAGATCTCAATAAAGCTGTTGAAATATATAATGATCCATTAAACATATGGTACTTTGTAATTTAAAGTCCTTTGGTAAAGATGTGGCAACGGCATTTTATGTCTTATGGTCATTGTAAATGTTAATGATAAATTACAAGCACATGCATATTCTGAATTCCGAATAATACATTCACAATACCAACAATCAGTGATTTTCTAGCATAATATATCAATTTGAATGAGTAACATGTAACGGTATGTACGTACATGTATAATGGGTAAACCACCCAAAAGGGGGAGGGATGATAATTGATAAGCATAATCAATGCGTGATATGGAAACCACATATCATAAATGTAATGCTTCACTTTTTTATTTTCAGAAAAAACTGGTCATACAAACTGAAGAAAATATGGCTAATCAAAAAGCAGAGTCTGCCAATTGCTGTACATGTAAATTACCACAATGAATGACTTGTAAATTGTGAAAATTGTCAAGTAAATGACAAAATTCCTAAAATATCATTATGTACATATATATTGTAGAGTCTCTTAAGGAGGCTCACTACATCAAAATTTTATTTCATGATTCGTTTAAGCACCTTTCAAGAAGCATGGTTTCACCTTCGAAAACTCAATTACTTTATATAATTTTTCTGTGATTTTTTCCAGAATGATAAGAAATGTGTCTTGTTTACAAATAAGATATTCTAGTATCCAAATTTCGCTGTGATTTGGTGCATGATATGAATATCTAATAAAACATGCCTAAAAGACCCCGATAGAAGTTATGATTTTTAGAGAGAAAAAATATTTACGATTATTGAAAACGCTTATTGTTGATATTTTTTATTTATCTTGGGATTAATCGTTCAAAAAACAGGTTAGTTAAAAGAAAGAATGTTGGACAAGTATATTTTTAATGAAATTGAAATGAAATGTCTTAATTCAGATGTATCGCAATTTTCAGATTATTGAGCACGGCGAAGAGAAAAATACCGATCCCGATCAAAAATTGATAGAAATACTGAATAATCATATTACTGGTAATGTATGGATATTTCTATCAAGAAATTACTTTCCTATAAAATTCTATTAATTGTGTAAACCTTTTACATCAAGGGAAATATAGTGGCTCTCTATGACTTTTGTGTAATTTCGATCGGGCTTGATTTGAAAAATCGCATTAGCACCGATTCCTGTTCAATAAACACAT
>CAJDSM010077789.1:0-10373 GCA_903981925.1 Ostrea lurida
GCAATATGCACATCTCAACATTATGATCTTTCTTTGTACCAAGTTTCATCAAAATCCCCCCAAGGGTTTAGGAGGACTTGCGAAGACAAAGTGAAAAGGACAGATGGACGGACAGGTGGACGACAGCGGTATAACATAATACGCCCGCTTTTTATGCGGGCATATAATAAGGATTAGTCGTTGACCTTAAGTCTGCTGGTGATAAAAGCCTGCAGATTTCACAAAATCGTGGGAATTTGTGCTACCCAGAAAAAAAACCCCAAGAAATTGCATGATGTAAAACATCACTTTCACTTATAGAGATTATGTTTCTGGATTATTACCTTTGATAGCCTCCTCTGGAACATTTCCCTCTGGAGAACTATTTTGTACGACAGGGGAGACAATATCTGATATTACCAGGCAACATTCCAAAAGTTTGCCCATCACTGGCTGCCATAGCAACATCTCCTCTTTACAGAACTTTCTGAAACAGAATGAAAACAAATGTGTTTATATAACACTCATGCCCTGTATGGCCATACTTCGAGGTCATTGTCATGAGATCAACACATTTGGCATGAAAAGAGAGGTCTTGTCACAAGGAACACATAATATATTATGTGAAATATGGAAGCCCTACCACTAACATTCAAAAGCTATGGTCAGAGTTAAAAGCTTCTGTGGATAAACTGACGTACTGACCAAACACTATATGCCCTCTGACCAAACACTATATGCCCTCTGACTAAACACTATATGCCCTCTAGTCTTCTATTACAGAGGCATTCACATCAATATTTCCAATATAAATAGGATGTACTGATGATGATACATGATTGATATGTAATACACACTGGGAAGAAATATGAAATGAAATTGAATTTTGATGCTTACCTCAGGTTAACACCAAACAGGATGTATCTGATGCAGTGCAATGTGGGATACATTGGTTTTGTAGCTGCTGCAATAAACAACCCATTTTTAGCAACCTTTAGTTGATCCTCCAAATACAACAGCAAAATCCAGACCAACAGAAGAGTCCCCCTAGACGAGTCACTACTGGCCGTCTGCTGGGAAAGTTTCTGGAGAACAACCTTCAGATTCTGTGTCCCATTCAGTAACTCCTGCCACTGCGTGAGAGCTGAGGGGGTGAGGTATTTTGTGAGGGTTTGTTGAGAATCGAGGAGGAAGTCCTGAATGCTTGGCTGTAGGAGTAGGATTTGGAGGAGGAAGGCTCCTGTGGTGCAGTCCTGCGGTCGATTACTGCCCGCCAACTCCAGACTGATGTCCAGCAACTCGTCGTTACCCATACCGATCAAAGTCTTCAAAGTAAATTAAAATATCACTGATTCATATGAAAAATACCCCCAACCCCTGATTCATGATCAAAATCACTCTTATTACATAAAAAGAGATTTCAAGTGGTTACTAAAGTAATGATTAATACTTAAGGTAGATCTCTACACCATCATAATGGCTGACTTCCTTTTGAAACATGGATGGAATTATCACTATCAGGGTTATATGTCAATTCATTTTAAATTTAAATGCCTAGCTGAGTAGCTCAGTAAGTTAGCACATTGCCTTCTGAACTGCAGATCACGGTTTCGATTCCAGCAGGGTTTTAAAGTTTTGTCAAATCACTTTTTACTAAAATTGCATTTTTTGATGAAATAGAGTGAATTTGAATTTTGCTATTTTTAAAATATTGTTTATCATATCCTCTACTTTTCATCCACATCAAATTTCTCTGGTGTAGCATTCCACCATAAAAAGGGATCAGATGAATAAAATGAGATGCAGTTTCTTTTATGCAACCTATGTCTGAAGTAAAACCTTGAAAGGAAATTTATTTTTCAGTGTGAGTCTGATTGATACCTTTAGATACAGTCCCTGATTGTAGCTGATGGATACCTTTAGATACAGTCCCTGATTGTAGCAGTGCTTTAGTATGATAGATACCTTTAGACACAATCCCTGATGTTAGCAGTGCTTCAGTATGATAGATACCTTTAGATACAGTCCCTGATTGTAACAGTGCTTTAAGTATGATAGATACCTTTAGACACAATTCCCTGATTGTAGCAGTGCTTCAGTATGATAGATACCTTTAGACACAATCCCTGATTGTAGCAGTGCTTTAGTATGATAGATACCTTTAGACACAATCCCTGGTTGTAGCATGCTTCAGTATGATAGATACCTTTAGACACAATCCCTGATTGTAGCAGTGCTTCAGTATGATAGATACCTTTAGACACAATCCCTGATTGTAGCAGTGCTTTAGTATGATAGATACCTTTAGACAAATCCCTGATTGTAGCAGTGCTTCAGTATGATAGATACCTTTAGACACAATCCCTGATTGTAGCAGTGCTTCAGTATGATAGATACCTTTAGACACAATCCCTGATTGAAGCAGTGCTTTAGTATGATAGATACCTTTAGATACAGTCCCTGATTGTAGCAGTGTTCAGTATGATAGATACCTTAGACACAGTCCCTAATTGTAGCAGTGCTTCAGTATGATAGATCCTTTAGATACAGTCCCTGATTGTAGCAGTGCTTCAGTTGATAGATAACTTTAGACACAATCCCTGATTGTAGCAGTGCTTCAGTATGATAGATACCTTTAGACACAGTCCTAATTGTAGCAGTGCTTCAGTATGATAGATACCTTTAGACACAATCCCTGATTGAAGCAGTGCTTTAGTATGATAGATACCTTTAGACACAGTCCCTGATTGTAGCAGTGCTTCAGTATGATAGATACCTTTAGACACAATCCTGATTGTAGCAGTGCTTCAGTATGATAGATACAGTCCCTGAACGTTCTACTTTACCACACGCATGTGACCGCACGCAGAACGCACTGTTGACCGTACGGTGACCGCAATTGGTGACCGCTGACCGCACGCTAACCGCGACCGGACCGCAATGTGAACGGTGACCGACCGCTGACCGCACGGTGACCGACGCCTGACCGCACGCTGAACGCAATATGAATAATCATTCGGAACGTTTCGGAATTTTTTCCACTTGGGTTAGATATATTCTATCATTAGCAAAAAAATAAATTAAATAAATAATTGTATCCAATACATAATAATGTATAGGTTAAAAAAAGCATATACATTCAATCAATGGATATAAATGATAAAACAAACCACATGATACTATATGTTGTATGAAAATATGCAGTCTATAAGCATACTGTACATGTATTTCTGTAAAGTATGCTAAATGTATATACAACTCGTCAACTACTAGTATTTCTCATGGAGATTATTTTTTTTTTCTAAATGCACAGTATGTGCAAAAAAGAAAAAAAAAACTATATATTTTTTTATTAGCACTGAAACGACACCAGGATTACGGCCGTACATGCATGGCTTCAAAATTTTAGGGCACGAGGAATACATATACCTGCAATTAACAAACACCCTAAAAATCTATGCATTAAACAAACACGGACGGTGTACCCCTTGTCAACACAGTATTTTTTATTAGCAATTGTAACGACATCCAGGATTACGAGTGTACATGTATGGCTTCAGGATTTACGAGCACAAGAATACATATATACCTGTAATTAACAAACACCCCTAAAAGATGCATTAAACAAATACGGGCAGCATCTGTAAAATTAATGTACATGTAGCTACGCTTTCTCTTTGGAGTTCCGAATGTCAATGCAAAGAAAAAAGCCTGAATGCTGACCGCACGGGACGACCGCTGACCGCACGGTGACCGACCGCTGACCGCACGGTAACCGCTGACCGCAAACGGTGACCACACGCTGACCGCAAAACTGTGACCGGTGACCGCACGGTGACCGCACGGAAAAATGGTAAAGTAGAACGTTTCAGGGACTTACCTTAGATACAGTCCCTGATTGTAGCAGTGCTTTAGTATGATAGATACCTTAGACACAATCCCTGATTGTAGCAGTGCTTCAGTATGAATAGATACTTTAGATACAGCCCTGATTGTAGCAGTGCTTTAGTATGATAGATACCTTTAGACACAATCCCTGATGTAGCAGTGCTTCAGTATGATAGATACCTTTAGACACAATCCCTGATTGTAGCAGTGCTTCAGTATGATAGATACCTTTAGACACAATCCCTGATTGTAGCAGTGCTTCAGTATGATAGAACCTTTAGACACAATCCCTGATTGTAGCAGTGCTTCAGTATGATAGATACCTTTAGACACAATCCCTGATTGTAGCAAGTGCTTCAGTATGATATATACCTTTAGATACAGTCCCTGATTGTAGCAGTGCTTGTAGTATGATAGATACCTTTAGACACAATCCCTGATTGTAGCAGTGCTTTAGTATGATAGATACCTTTAGACACAATCCCTGATTGTAGCAGTGCTTCAGTATGATAGATACCTTTAGACACAATCCCTGATTGTAGCAGTGCTTCAGTATATAGATACCTTTAACACAATCCCTGATTGTAGCAGTGCTTTAGTATGATAGATACCTTTAGACACAATCCCTGATTGTAGCAGTGCTTTAGTATGATAGATACCTTTAGACACAATCCCTGATTGTAGCAGTGCTTCAGTATGATAGATACCTTTAAGACACAATCCCTGATTGTAGCAGTGCTTCAGTATGATAGATACCTTTAGACACAATCCCTGATTGTAGCAGTGCTTCAGTATGATAGATACCTTTAGACACAATCCCTGATTGTAGGCAGTGCTTCAGTATGATAGATACTTTAGACAAATCCCTGATTGTAGCAGTGCTTCAGTATGATAGATACCTTTAGACACATCCCTGATTGAGGCAGTGCTTTAGTATGATAGATACCTTTAGATACAGTCCCTGATTGTAGCAGTGCTTCAGTAGATAGATACCTTTAGACACAGTCCTGATTGAGCAGTGCTTCAGTATGATAGATACCTTTAGATACAGTCCCTGATTGTAGCAGTGCTTCAGTATGATATTTACCTTTAGACACAGTCCCTGATTGAAGCAGTGCCTCAGGATGTTGTAAGCCTCCATTTTGTTGTCTTCGAACGTGTCTGTCAGACATTCCATCAGGGTCTGAATATGGCAGCCCTTCCACTCGCTCTGTACATCGTAACCTAAATATTGAGGTACAGCATAAATAGATTTTCATTAAACAGAATCTAATACAAACCACAAAACTAATAGAAAACTCCAATAATGGTTCAGCAAAAGGAGAGCACGCTCTTTCACCAGGTGATTGACATTGAAGCAACTAGGGGTGAAACGATACGCCTACCTCACGATACGATATGTATCGCGATATTTCACTACGATATGGTTATTTTCGATACGATACACTCATAAATAAAATAAACTTTAAAGTAAAGCAATTCTTCCCAAACAAAAAGAGATTTAGGTGTCAAGTTCATCCTAAAAGACCATCGGGAATTACAATGTTACACTTAGAAAAATATCAGTTAGTCTACAGTGTCCGGTGAGAAAACGGCCCTCTGCTCATTGACGATGTCTCCTGCTTCCAAAAACACACGTCATAAAGCAACGAAAGTTGCTGGTATTTTCATGAAGTACTCGGCTATAAATGGATAAGAACTGCTCTTCTCTCGCCACCATACAAGTGGGACAGAACTCATTGGAACGGAGTTTTCAAGCTTACATGCTACATGTCACCCCAGACAACTATCAAACACATTGTAGATGTTATTGTCCGTACCACCTTTCGAATCTGCCATTTTGTATCTGTTTGAATCGTGATCTAAATCGGAATAGGAAAATAGCGAGCTCTGTTCGCCAATAAAAAATTAAAACTGTATCAAACCGAAAATTAAGTATTTTGTACCGTAACCTAACCGGCCATTTTAGACTGCGGAGAACCGATACCGCGGTGAATCATTTCACCCCTATAAGCAACGACCACATTCACTGCCCAATCTCAAACTTAACAGTGGTGACATCAACTAAATATCTAGTTCTTCTTTCTAAGTGAGGAATCAAAACGCGCACTTACCTCCCTTGTTTGCAGGATGAAGCAGATGAACCATTACAGAGAGAACTGACAGGGCTGTGGTACGTCTAGCGAACGCTGACCCTGGATAAAGGGAGTGAAGCAGAAACTGGAACAGCCAGGCCCCAAAGTCCTGTCAGTAAATGTTTAGAATAAAATTTAAAATCACAAGCTACAATGGATATAGAAAAATTGAATAAATGTCTTTACTACAAACAAGAACTTCCATCCTACCTTGTACAACATCAAGGCTGTGTTGACATCCTGAGATCTATTTTTAGAATGAAGCTTTCGACACAATGCCCCTTCACTCTCTTTAAATCTTACAAACAGCTACAAATTTAAAGTTTTCATTTACAGTTTGTGTAACAGCATTTCATTCATGTAAAATCTAAATGGCAAATTAGACATACTGTTATTTGTACCTTCTTGACATGAGCCACCATGTGTTGTCTGAAGGATGGTGATTGGTTCTTCATATTCCACTGGATGAAGTACTTGAGTAATCTGAACTCTGATTGGTTGATAGGTTCTGATGTCTTGTGGTTTTCACATAGTAAAGCAAATGCATCCAGTCTGGCCTTAGTACATGAAATTTCGTATTAATTTTTTGGTACATTACTTCATATCTAAACAAGAATTTGATTTATCAGAATTTGCGGGGATGTTTCTTACTTGATCATCAGTGTGACTTAGTGCTTGCTTGAACAGTTCAATTTTCACTACTCCGTACAAACACTCTGATGACTTGGACTCTGAGTTGTCCAACAGACCCATGACTCGAGCTCTTCTCAGGCACATAATTAGGGCACCTAGCTGGTCATCTGAAACTGTACACATCAATACATAAATGAGCAATACCGCGGTGGCATTATCTGAATTCAGCTGGATGACTGTGTATTACCCGTACCTGAGTGGTTGTCACTACAGATGGAGGATATCATGTACTGTAAAGTATCCTTCCCAGTTCTCAGTAGTTTTGGGAGTATGTACTGTAAAGCAAACAATGATTTACCTAGAAACATGTATACACGTAGTTGGAGTCCTCATCCTGAGAGTTTAGATCAAAGACAACCATGCATTATAAATATCAACGAAATCCATGCCACGTTAATTTAGAAATAAATTTCAGTTTTGAAAATACATGAAGACACGAACTGAGATGCTTTATGTCAGTATAACTGAAATGTATCATATTTTTTATATTCACATCTTACTATCATGTCCGTCATATTCCCAGCCATTATAATGCACTATATTTATCAAAATTCATACGAACATGGTTCACAGTCATAAGAAATTGCTTATCATTTTTAAAATTGGTAAAGATATCGGAGGTAAAAACACTGAAATGTAAATATTGAAATATAAACCTCAATGACAAATGTTCTCTGTTGTGTGTTGTTTCCCATCATGCACTTCAACATTGGCCACACCCAGATTTTTTGCCAGCGCTCCCTGTCACCTGTTTGGGAAAGTTCCTTCAGGTGCTCTGTTAGAAGTTTATCGTACAAATCACTGGCCTGTCAAAATATTCACATCAAAATAATATACCCAAGTTCATTTCTATAATGACTTGAAAACTAGCTTGTATAGTTGTGAACATTGAAACGAATCACAAGCACTTACGTAATTTCTGTAATGACTTGCAAACCAGCTTGTATAGATGTGAACACTAACCAATTACAAGCACTTACGTAACAGGCGACCGTCTGCTCCTTTAGGTTGTTTAGGATGTCCTGAGCTAGCTCTGGTTTGAACTGGAGAAGAGTGGAAACTTTCAGATTTTCGGCCAGTGTCCGGAGTGTTCCATATTTACCTTTGCTTGACCAGCTCACCTCAAACAAGAGAGATCTGGTCAAATTCTAGCAGAAACTGGTCTTCTGAAGCTGAAAACAATGAAATGGGAAATACAAATCTAGCAGAAACTGGTCTTCTGAAGCTGAAAACGATGAAATGAGAATACATGTTTCTTTATTCCAATAAAGCTGGACACAGTTTTTCTGTTTGTTTTCAAGGCATTTAAAAAAAAAACATCCAGTTTGAATGAAATTTTGGGAAAAGCTGGGCATTGAGCCAAATTATTAGATTATGAGGTGAGAGATATACAAAGTTTTATTTTTATTTTCAGACTTAGAATATGGTAATGGCTGATGTACTGATAAGAGACATTCATTTCCAATCATGGACCCAATGAGGGACTGTATCCCTGTAATGATTAAAGCATTAACATGAAGTCTTAGACATTTTAGGATAGGCTACAGCTCTCCACAGTTAGAAGCACTAGATGTACATAATAGGAATCTGACAACATGTATGACATCTGTAAAATGCTTGCTAGATACTAAAGAAACAAGACACATACATCTTGAAAAGCAGAAAATCTTCCTAATATTCAGAATGACACTTGGTATACTCATACCTCTAGTATTCACTGCAGCCTTATGTATTTTGATGACAGATTCAAAGATGTCTTTTGCAGTAAATCTTATAACCTGGAAAAACAAAAACATAATCGTCCCAACAGTCTCATATCTCTCACTATCCTGCTGTGGCCCTGTGAACACCATTTCAACAAATGCTTCTAGTTATATGGACAAGAGATGTCCTTGCTGTTCTTGCAAAGTACTATTTTTGAAAAAATATATTCATGTAAAAACTGTGATCCCTACTGGTCAGATGGACTTCTGACAACAGACTCAACTCAAGGTTGCAGAATTCACAACTTTGGAACATCCTTTTCTGTTATTCATATTGTTGTGAAATACATTTGTTTTTGATTGACACCTATGACCCAGATGAGTTTCTAGATGTTTAATGACATAACACTTGTTTGCTGTAAAGATCATATAACAGTGTTGCTTTCATGAACAAGAGTTGTCAGAAGACAACATAGGACAGAGCTTTTATATTTCACTTATTAAGTGCCTATGATGAGACCTTTGTTTTGGTACCAAAACTTTGACCTTGACCTTGACCTTTGACTTTGACCTACTTTTAAAAACCTTTAACCTGGGTCAATCTTTTGAATAAAGGGAATAGGGCTTTTGTATTTCATGTATATATGCCTCATGCATGAGACCTTGTTTTTGGTACCAAAACTTTTGAACCTAGTGACCTTGACCTGGACTTTGACCTACTTTTTAAAAACTTTAACCTGGGCTATATCTTTTGAAGGCAAAGGGAATAGGGCTTTGATATTTCATGTATAGATGCCTCATGATGAGACCTTTGTTTTTGGTACCAAAACGTTTGACTAGGACTTTGACCTTGGACTTTGACCTACTTATCAAAAAACTTTAACCTGGCCCCGGGATCATGAAACAAACTTGACTTAAGTCAAAATTTCAATCACCTGTAAAATGTCATTACTTTTGAACAGAAATCTTTAATGTTGCACACACTAATAATTTGAGGAAGCCAATATTAAAGAACAATATATTTTTAGAATTTTTAATTTACAATCATTTTATTCCAGTTTTTAGATTTTGACTTAAGCTTAAGATGTTTCATGATCCTGGGGCCTGGGCTATATCTTTTTGAACTAAAGGAATAGGGCTTTGATATTCCATGTACAAGATGCCTCAGATGAGACCTTTGTTTTGGAATCAGACTTTTTGATCTTAGTGACCTTAACCTTGGACTTTGACCTACTTTTTTTAAAAACTTAACCTGGGCTATATCTTTTGAAGCAAAGGGAAAAGGGCTTTGATATTTCATGTATAAATGCGTCATGATGAGATCTTTATTTTTGTATACTAAGACTTTTTGACCTAGTGACCTTGGACTTTGACCTACTTTTCAAAAACTTCTTACTTGGCATATATCATATGAACTAATGGGATTAGATCTTTAATAATTCACATATAGATGCCTCACATCAGACTTTTGTTTTTGATACCACAACTTTTTGACCTAGTGACCTTGACCTTACACGTTTACTTACTTTCAAAAAACTTTAACTAGGGTTATTATCTTTCAAACCAAGGATGAGAAGGCTTTGATTTAACACATTTAAATGCTCATGAAGAACCCTTTGTTTTGGTACGAAGACTTTTGACCTAGCGAACTTGGCCTTAGATATTGACTTACTTTTCAAACACTTTGATATGGGCATATTGTTTCAAATGAAAGGATGGGGTTTTGGCATTTCACATATAGATGCTCTATGGTAACAATATTTTTTTGACCTTAGTTATCCTTTGATAATAAATTTCAAAAATTCAAACCTGGGATTTGTATCTTTTGAACAAAGAGGGATATCTTGAGGGTTTGATATTTCTAAAACAAATGTATCTTTTCAAGACATTCATTCACTACCAGAGTATTGACCTTGGATTTGGACTTTACCTAAAGGGGGAATAGGTTAGATAGTCATGCTGCCCGGCGAGCTAT
>CAJDSM010077793.1:1996-28233 GCA_903981925.1 Ostrea lurida
TCATTATGTCGTAAGTAACAACACAACTAAATCTAATATTAAATCAGTCTTTAATTATTTACAACAACATCCTATAAAATCATGCCTATGCATGGTTCCTTTCTTAAAGGACAGAAACTTGTTCTCCTTAACTTTATTTCATACCATTGAATTCTGTAGGTTGACCACGTGCTAGAAAATTCTGTAACAGGCACTCAATCCGATTGGTCAGTGCTACTGCTAGTGGTATTGTCGGATAGTGCGTTTGATATGCAAAACAGTATTCATTCCATTGAGACCGAACGGCCAATCGGTGAGTAATATGGTAATCATGTTATGAAAACACTGCACGGGAGCGAACTATCATGCTGTTAGTGGAATAATTCTACTTCCTGACACGTGTCTCTGTACATAGGTCTAATGTTATTCCACTGTTCTTTGCTGATTCCACGGCATTGTATATTGTAGGATATTTTAAAATATGTACTCTCGGATGATAAAATTCTTGTTCTCCTGATATATAGAATGTCATAGAGCTGGAGAATGTTTGATCATGACCTCAGAAAACCAGTTGTGTCGGGACCACTTTGGAAAGTGTCGGAAACCCGGAAGTCGATGGAAGTACAAATGTCACGAATTGACATGTAAGCGAAACAAAGCTTCCATTGTCAATGCCAGTAAGTTCCAGTAAGGTAGTGGGAACTGTTTTCAACCCTTTTTTGTTTTTCAATACCACAAAGTACATCAATGGGAACAGATACAATATGGTATCATACACTGTACTTCTATCTATTGAAAACTGTTTCGTTTAATTGCAGAATGCTGTGTTCGAGATTCAAAAGGTAAAGATTCAAACTTCAACTAGGCATGTCATCGTCTGTCATGAGAGTCGAAATGAACTACACTATTAGTTGCAAACTACGAGCAGTCTATTTAATGATTTGAAACTATAGTTACCGATTTAAAATTATAGTTACTGGTATATATTTTCCTAGTTATTATAGCTTTATTATATTGAAAATTCACAGCGATCGTTGATATGAGTTGCATGATGATTATAATTGGAAATATATGCACCAAAAAGTACGTGCATTTACGACATATCATGTCTTCATTGTGGAGCTGATGTACGTTTTAAGGTGGCCCATTACATCTGGAAAAAGTTTCTCAAAACTGCCGCATATATTTGGATTATGGAAAGATATGATAAGATCATAATTTACATTGTGAAAAAGGTGGGAATATGAAATTTGAATACAAAATTCATTATTTTTGAAAAATTCTCGCAGTTAATGTTGACCAAAATCGCTGACGGATTCGAACTCGGGACCTGCGTTTACCAGTCCGATGCTTTACCTATTGAGCTATGAAGTTATACGATCAAGTTGATCGGAAACAAAAAATTTCACAAACTATTTAAATCGCCATCTTGTACGTTTGTGTTTTAAGGTGGAATGTACACCAGAGAAATTTGAAGTGATGAAAAATAAGAGGATATGTTAAAACATATATTTTGAAATAAAAGTTTCAAATTCACTCAATTTCGTCAAAAAATGCAGTTTTAGTAGAAAGCAATTTGAAAAAATTGAAAACCCTGCTGGTTTTGAACCCGGGATCTGCAGCTAGAAGGCAAACGTGCTAACTTACTGAGCTAGTCGGCTAGGATTTTAATTTTGAAATGAATTGATATATAACCCCTGATAGTGATATTTTCATCCATATATTCAAAAGGAAGTCAGCCATTATGACGGTAGAGATCTAATAAAGAGTAAACGCTTTTAGTGTAGTGGGCTCCTTAAACTTTTGTCAATTTGTGTACATTGGGTACTTACAAAGCCGTGATGTACTATGTAGATTTAGGATGTAACTGAAATTAGCATAAATATATTACTGTTTAGTTTAGATATAAACAAAGTTTCTTCTAAGCATTATAAAGATCATCATTTAGTATTATATTTCATTAATAGGTAAAGTAATAGTTCATAATTTATTATCAATATAGTGCATAATCCTAGTATTTTTTGTCTAGGGTGTTTGTGATTTCAGAATATTCCGTCTAACCTCGGCTATGGTGAAAAATGGCTATTTCATATTTCCTGCAACAGGTTGTATTAGGCCACTTGACTGCCGCTCCCCAGGAGAAATCTGGAAAATGCCAGGAAAGGAACGCCCCCGACAGTGCGCAGTGACCGATGACAAGAAAGGGCGTCTCCATTTCCGCACATCAACACCCCAATACTGAAAAAAAAAAAAACATCCCTGGAAACAACTGGGCATATAACATGTCTAAGATTTTTTTAAAAAATAAAGTGCTGTATAAAATCATTTAAAATTTTTTAGCCGACTCGGGAATTTTATACAGGGGGTCCTTTGAGTTATTCATATTAGTTAATAGATATTAAAGAGAAAGGGCAGAAGAGGGTGGGGGATGGTCTTTGCTGATAGTAATGCACCTAAATACACTGATGTAGCTTATTTGTATATGCTGCAAAATAGTCTGGGGTAATTTGGAAATTAGAAAATAATTCAACTATAAACTTTGTTAATAATGACATAATAATTAGTTTAGCTAATAAGAATTATCAATTGTCTTAAGGTTATTATGATGGGGGTTATTACCTAGATATTAGTAATTTCAGCATGTCGATTGGCACGAGTAGGGCATTTTCTGTTGAGACGGCAATAATGATGCATTGATTTAATATCTCTGTCATTATTTTGTCAGTGCAATATTGGAGGGAGAGTTAGCAGGTGCTGCACTATATTGACTGTCACTTTATATAAAAGTATAGATTATTAATAAAGACTGCGCTTTTCATTGGATGCATCTGTCGTCTTAGATACATGAATGTAGATTAAAAGAGAGAATATTATGACTAACTAGCCTTATAAAGCAATTCTTGTAGGATATTTTATAGACTTGAGTAGTATTGTACATCTCTCTGAACGAAATTTCATAGTAGTTGAGTTTTAATGGGGATAGTCAGCCATAGCTGCTATTTCATCTGGTAAAAAAACCACTGGATTATATGAGGAGCGAAAGGTGGAGATCTAACTATCTACTAAGTCCTTAACTATTAACGGAATCAAATTTGTTATTTGGGCAAACCCGGACCTGGTACACCTGGGTTTACGGGATCATGTGCTAGGGGAGTAGCATCCTTCGATCAGGTCAAAACCACCGTCAGCTTATTATCGGATCAGGTAATCGGAGTAAATCCGTAAGTTCATAATCGGTTTGGATTCAATACGACGATACTTAATCAGTTGGTATGAAAACGCACTACCTGCATTTGAACCAGAAGTGTATTAGCATCCTAAATGTTATAAGATCAGAGCTTTGTAATGAATGAGGGCTTTGAAGTAGAACTGTATGAATATCACGATGGTTATAATAATAATCATTTAGTATGGAAGTAGCCTGCCTGGAATTTAAAACCTGATCAATTACGCAGAATCAAGCATAGCTTACTTTCGTGTGGTCGCTAGCGGGAGTGAAGTCGAAGGGACTTTAGGTTTTGCACTCTGTCTGTGTCGGGCGTCGTGTCTGTCTGACGACATGTCGGTATAATCAGTTTCCGCAACTTTTTCCTTTTCTCCACACTGCTTTGCAAGCATATCTACCTCTGAATATTCTTGGTCACTTGCTTTGCCATATCCACGTTTAAAGATTAAGCTCGAGTTTTGGAATTTTGATCGAACACAATAATTATGGACTGAGGGTTATGCGATTGGCTTCAAAAAAATTTTATGAAAATTTTTTCAGTTTGGTCACGGCACACTTCTTTTATCTACTGAAAGATATTATTAAAATTATTTAATTTGGATAACATATTATTTTGCTTATGCCATACCAAGTTCAGATAAGTTGGTTTGTTTCGATGATTTATCTTTCAACTGAGTTATGGGGTCTTGTTCTCTTAATCTGGTTTACATAATATGATCAAATAGCGCTATATAATGCAATTAGAATTATTGTTTTGCAGGTGACCATGGGCGATAGGAGCCGGGTAGAGGGGGGGGGGGGGGAAAAGTAGGGGGGGAGGGGCAAAAGGATTGATCATTTTGGACTCCCCAATTACCTAATAGTAAGTAATCAATAGAATACAAAAACAAGAGGGAGCCAATCACGGTACCCTGGACCACCCCACCAGAGGTGGAATCAGGTCCTAGGAAGGAGTAAGCATCCCCTGTTGACCGCGTCAACACCCGCCATTGAGCATTGTCGTGGCGGTATAATAGTGTTGTATCGGCACACGACTGCGTTGCGGATAACACTGCAATTAGCACATTCCGTATGCTGATTAGCCTCTGCATATTTGTTTGTAAGATATTATGCATTTCGGACCAGTAAAGGTATATGTAATTCCAACATTGATCCTGATCCTTCGTGAATCCATTGAAAGATTCAAAAACCAATAGCGTGCATTTTAAGAATCTCATACTTTTAGTCAAGATTGCTTGGAGTACACAGTAGGAATTCTTCCCCAGATGTTGAGGTACCCACACCTAGTTCATTTAAAACACAAGTATATAGTCCTTTTACAAAACAATGCTTTTCTATTTTGCCTTATCAATCTGGAACTATGTACAAAGTTTTCAATGTAATTTGTAACTGTTCATTTTACCACATTCTTGGCCTTCTTAATTATGTACAGAAAGGATAAATGTTAACCGCATCTTCCCTCGCAAATGGTTATTACGGGATTCTTAAAATGTCCGAAAAGTTTGATCCCATTCAGACCTCTTTCACTCCTCCATATTTGTTTCAACCGTCTGGAACTATTCTCCACACGACACTTCATGATAGTCCCATATGAAATATGAATCGCAAATGTTAGAGTACAAATAACACAATGATTAATCTGTAGCAAATAATGAGCAAGAATAGGCATCCAAAGATCATTGATGTATTTAACAGGATATGGGATCAATGAAATCAAAAGATTTTTAATTGCATCACGACATCACACGACTGCCCCATTACTGAGTCCCCATTAAGCACCTACTGTATTGGCTGAATATTAAACCGGCGTGTAATTAATCTCTACCCTTTAGGTGCCTTGCATGCAATTAAATGCCAAAATAATTGATAAATTAAAAAGTGATTAAAACAGGACTGTGTTAATCCGGATACACTTGTGTACAATATAGCCCAAACAAAGGCCGCATTGCCGTTGACTCCAATTCTGAACTCGTTATAAATACCTATAGACTACGCCATTTGTTTGGTTACTGATGAAAAGTGAAAATTATGTAATTATCGAGTTGCTGCAGGAAGTGCATTACGTAACATAACTAGCGTATATTATCATGTAATGGCCTCGCTGGCGTAAGGGAGTCCGCCTTATCAGATGTATTATAATCCCTGGCTTTATAATATATTTTAAAAAATGGGCTCCTATGGGAAATTAAGCATTCTCTTTCGATTCCATGAAAAAGGAGTCTGACAAGGGGTAATGAAACAAAATCATCCAACATGATGACTTATTAAGTAATATATTGTAATCGCAGAGCAAGTCATTCATCAGCGGACCGTAGAATTTGCGATTGATTATTCTTGTTTACGTCCCCGACCGAGATATTTCGATGGACCGTCATCCCCATTACCGGGTGAATGGACTTTTGCACAAATTTAGCGCCTAATTGCTCGACACTCAGGAACCTTTGAGCAGGAGGGGATCTTTTTCCCGGTACATATCCTTGTGTGACACGCAACCCTCGCGTTTTGCGAATATGATACTTTTACACTGAGATTTCGTTATAGAAACCCTGCAGCCGATCAACTTTTGTTAGTTAGTTTGGCCTCGCTTTATAGAACGGTCATGTCAACATCAAAAACAGTCAAGTCCTACCTTGTGTATCATTCGCATAGCACCCCGCCCACTCCCACACATCCACCGCGCTATCACGGAAGAGGAGGATACACATCTGAAATTTGGAATTTCATAAAAAATTATATGCCGATACGGACCAACATACAGCGCGGCGTCCAATGATTCTGATGTCTCGCTAGGTGCGAGGTAACATGACAGGTGAGGTGGTAAACTGGTAATCCACTTACTCAGCGATTGACTGGGACTGTAACAGCTACATTCTCTTAAGCCCGGTTGATTAGGATCGTTTGGATACTGATTTCTGTGTTGCAGTCGGACCGGCCCTCGTGGCCATCCCATTCGAACCCCTCCCCGCCCTTGCTCTGTATCTGGTCACCTGCGCAAATGTTATCAATTACAACCCCTTCATTCTTCCGTAGTCGCCGACGTGGGCCCCTGCCACTTTGCTGCACACTTTTTTTCCCGTCCGCGGACCTCCTCGTCGACTATGGGTCGATTTACCCCCCCCCCCTCGCGCTTGATCTGTCCCTTGGTCTGAGCCACGCCATGTACATACTTCCTGCATCATTCATATCTGCCAGCGTGAGCCACCCACGTGGGCCACTGCGGTTACCGGCTGAGCCGAACCAGCGCTCGCCGCCGGCGGCATCGGCCTCGAGTGCCCCATGCTACGTCTTCGCCTTCGTCGGTAGGAGGCTTGCCCGGTTGTTCTGCGCCCCTATCCCCCCGCTCAATTTTTCCTTCGCGGCCCGGTCTCATTGCCTCGCCCGCTGTGTTGCAGGGTTTCACCAGTTCCCATTTCCCGCCTCGCTTCTCCCTGCTCTTGCATCGTTCTCCGCATTATATATGTTTGTGCCATCCCACACTTGTCCTTGGGTCCTTGCGTCTGGCGTTGTTATAACTATCCCCTGAGTTTTAACGCCGTCTCTATATGACATCACTGCTTATATGCCTGTCCGCCGGGAGCTTTCTCCGTTTACCTTGCTGATGCGTACGGCATGGCCAGGTGGTTTGTTGCCCGCTGTCGGTCAGGGGGTATTTGCTTCTTCCCTCGGTCCTCGCTGCTTTTGTTCCCTACCAGTGGTCTCCCAAGGAGTCAGAGTGTTTTTGTGGCACCATACACCCTATTGTGAACAGATTTTTTGATTCTGAACCGTTTGTTTTAATACGTAGGCTTCTGGATGATCCTGGTCGTAGCCTCTTTACCCTTTTTACGTCACGCTGCAGCTTGCCCATTCACCCAACGCCCTTGCCTGGGGCGCGTGTGTCCCACCTGCGGCATTTGCTTCCTTCCCCAGCTCTTCTCGTCGTTCACCTTGGTCTCTTTTTTCATCCCTTCTCGCGTTTCCATCCCCGGGCATTCATCCTCTCTTTGTTCATTGTTCGTCTCTATGTAGCGTTCCTGTTTACCCTCCCCCCTTTTTCTTGGCTGCCCACCTGTGGCAGCGGTTATTTCATCCTGACCTCCTTCTCTGTCTCATCATTGTCACCCGTGTACAGTCACTAGCTTGTTGCATCCTATCATACGACTTTCTGTGAATCACGACCTCCGTCGTCACCAAATATGTTTGTGCTTCACCTGACTTATCCCTGTTAATTACCCAGTTATGTTTTTCTTCTCCATCTAAGCACTGTTTTTTCTCCTTTCCCTTCTTGCCGACTCTCCCCCTCCCTTGTGTTTTTTGATATTATGTGTCTCGCGCCCCTTTCCCGACCTCTTTTTGCTTCGCTCATCTTGTGCCCACTCCCTAGGCCGCTACTGCTAACACTTCACCGGGTTTATGTACAATTCTGCTTTTGCATGGTGAAATCACGAAAATAAGTTCTGTGTGGCTCCACACATGTGGTTGTTCTGGCTTTGTCCGCTGTTATTTTCCCCCATCTTCGACCCTATGATCTGTCCCAAGAAGGGGGCTTGATTTCCACAGGCTGATTTTTTATGTTTTGTTTCTCTTTCAGTCTTTCGGGGTGTGCTGTTCGCGGAGTACTGTGGCCGGTCTTAGTTCCCTGGGTCAGAATTGAGCGCCTGTCTGGGGCGTTCCTCCTTTTCTGGCTTTTCCCAGCTTTCTCTGGGAGCAAGCGCCGTCCACGGATTGTTGGAGATCCTGGTATCCAAATGACCTACATAACATATTATCTATGCTAACCCAAACATGCTCTTGATATCTACTTCAGATAACTTTCTGTGTGGGCATCAAGAGTGGTTCTACAAAATATGCGTTTGTTTCCCAACGACTAGAATATTTCGTATTTTCTGGTTGCCGTTTTGTTTAAATAGGCAATTAATGCTGGTATATCTCATCTTTTGTCCCGACCGGAATCAAATATCACGCTCTTTATTCCCCTTCGCATTTAATGCGCCAGGTGTTGTGGAGTCCATCGTTTCTGCGTACGGCCCCCAGCGATTCAGGGTGCACTTCCTCGGTAGACCATAAGTGTGGTAGGCCCATATGCATTAAAGACTCATTACCTTTTGTTTCAGTATCCCCGTTTCTTGTATGTTTAACGTTTCTGCATTTTTAAGTATGTTCCTTTAGCTCCGCCTTTGTTTTTAACTTCCCTACGAGATTTATATTTTATTACAGGCTCACCCTTTCGTTTTCAATTCTCACCTCATAAAGCTCATCCTCCTCGTATTATTGACGGTGCTTTTTTGTAACGTAATCCCTTTCATCCTCCTGGAAATCCCGTGTTCCCTACAGTGGAGACAGTATCAACTTGGCCCCACCTAGTTTCCGGTACGCCCTCTCCTCCAGCTTGTTCCTCTTTACTGGCAGAGTGGACGATCTCTCCCTACCGTCCTCCCCCTGGCTGCTTCTTTGCCACTATGGCTGCACTTCTTCTTCTCTCGGGAGTTCTCATTTCCTTCCTTACCCCCCATTCCCTGCCTCGCAGGCCTCGCTCGTGTTCGCCTGTTGGCCTTTCGGCTGCCGCTTTAGTAGTCCGGTTGCCCCGCGGGGTTTTCTTTTTTTCCCCCTTGCTTTCTCTCACCTGCCTTTTTTGCGCCAGTTGCGTGCCTTGAACTGTTTTATTTTTATAACCCACGTCTTTGGAATATCCCCAGCAAGACTTTCTATGTTTCGCCTCCTTTGGCTAGGACCTTCCCTTTCTCTGGTGCAGCATGTCCCCACATTACCTTACCACGTTGACGCCCAGCTGGGCATTCTCCCCTGTTATGTGCGCTTTGTTTTGTATTGCTGATCCCCGTATGCCTGTCATATCTTTCGCTTCGGTCATCGCACATCGGGCCGTTGGTTCCTGCGGTCCTTTGCGTTCGCTCTCCGTATGCGCCTTATGTACCATGCCTCATCCCATTTGCGCGCTTATTTTGCTGAATCTCCCATCTGCATTACAAATTGTCTTCACTAATTTCCTACGATATTTTGTCCCTTTTTCATGTATCCTTCTAAATTTTTCTACATTCTTTCCTCCTTCCATCCTCTTACAGTTGCCGTTTTGCAGCCCCTTTTCCCGCTGACTCTTGATTACTTTAAAAGAACAATTGAAAGTTAATTCATAAACAAAAGGTGATTTTGAAGCATTTCAATCTTTTGTGAAATTGCTATTTGGGTGTTGGGACCCTAGCCCTCCAGTTCCATACGTTCCCCCTGCCCGACCGTGCAATATCTCGTCATGCCGTCTTTTTGGTGTATTATATCTTTCTCTACTCCTCACTCCCCTGGGCTCCAAACGGCTGTCGCTTGTAAAGCCCAGATTATTTCCCTCTCTCAAGCTATCTACTCGGGTTTTACGCCCCCCTTTCGTGGCTCTCCTTTTTCCCGTCACTCTTAGTCTTCCCCTCTTCCCCTGCCTAATCGCTCGTTTGCCCCTCATCGGTTGTAGTTCTTTTCGCCTCTCCTGACCGCCGTGACCATGTGTTGCAGTTTGCCTCTTTACCTTTGATTCTCGCCGCTTCTGCCCTTCACCGACCCGTTTTCCATCGCTGCCGTCACGTGTCGCTCTTTGGTTCTCTGTTCTGTGTCCTTTTGTGGTCTTGCCCCCCCCTGCGGGCTTGCCCCCGTTCCACTCCCTTCCCTGGCTGTCAGCTCTTCTGGCATTTGCCCTGGAGCTTTGTTTCGGCTTCCCTGTCTCTCGGCCCTTTATGTCCTTCTGCTTCGGGTTCCAACGCCCCTTTCCCTTCCCCCCCACCGTGAGTCCGCCCTGGTTTTCTGCGGTCATGCTCCCCCTTTTCGCTCTCTGCCTGTGGCTCTAGTCATACAGCGACCGTTTTTCCTCCGCTGCTGATCCAGTCTTTTCCCTCTCTCCCCTTCGACCTGTTTTCTGAGACGTGGCTCGCCCCGACCCGTGGCCTCCCCTCTACGCTCTCTTGGAATCTCCGCACACGTGTCGCGTCATCTTTCCATACTTCACCCTGACTCGTTCGCTTCCGGCGCGGTGCTTGCGTGGTTTTCCTCCTGCTTCCTATTCTGTAACTTTCCAACCCCTGATTGGCGGTGCAATCGGTCCAGATCAATCTCCTGGCTGCATACTTGCCTGATTTTGCAATCATACGCACTAATCCCACGATCCCTCTCCCTGCCAGATCATGCCCTAGCCCTCTGCCTTGGTATTGCCGTGCCTTGTTCCGCGGCTTTTCTCGCCCGTGGTCCCGCTCCCGCCTGGTACTGCCTCCAGTTCCCGCCAGTTTCTGTCCTTCCGACAGGCCCCTCGCCTGACTTTTTCTCGGCTTTGTTGTCTCTTCCCGCCTGCTTTCTATTCGCTTTTGTTTTGTTGTTCTTTATCCGCGACTGATGTCTCCCTTCTTGTTTCACGCCTCATCGCTTGGTTCGCCGGTGCTCTCGCTGGTCTGTGGGCGCTGCCTTTGTTTGCTTTTTGCCCGACGTTGGTATTCTATGATCTTATTCTTGCCCTCATTCTCTTCCCCCCACTCCCTTGGTAACGTGAGGATTGCACAGAGCGCGACTCTTTCCATGCCAGTGCACCTCTTTTGCCTATCCTCCACACCCCGTCTCGTCAACCCCCCTAGAAGACATACTAATAGAGCCAAGTGCGCCGGAGCGCGACCCGTCACATCCGGCTAGTTACTGTCAGCCTTACTACCATCCTTCTGTGTCCTCGTCCCCTCTCTTGTACCTCCGTCTTTCCTTCTTTACACCACTCTCTCCCTCTGTTCGGGTTCCTTTCTTCCCGGCGCCTTGTTCTCCTTCTTTACTTTCTCCTTCCTGTAGGATTGCCCATGTGCTGACATTTCTGTACGCAAAGCCCGGCCTCCATCCGCTTGGGTCAAGTGCTCACTGCTCGTGGTCTTGTCGGACTCGATGCGCTTTGACTCTGCAAACCCGTCTTATCCCATGCGCCCGCCGGCCCCTCGGATGCGTCCTATGGTGCATCCTGTTCTGCAACACCCTTGCACGCTCCGGCGGACCTCATCCTGCTTGTTAGTGGCACTCATTCTCCTTCTGCCACGTGTTTGTACCCTAGGTACTCATGTTCTTCCATGTTCTTTGCTGCTTCCCGGCCTTGTATTTTGTCAGGCTTTTTCCTTGTCCTCTCCGGACTGCTACCCTTCTTTTCTCCTGCTTCTGCGCCTGTCCTCGGCTGGCGCTGCTTGCTCACTCCCTCCGACACCCCGTTTGATGTCGGGCCCTTGGACGTGTCGGCCCCCCGGCGTCGCTGGCAGTCCCCTGTCCCAGCTTGACCTGTCCGCGCCCACCACCGCTTCCCTTGTCTGCCTACGTTCCAGTCAGGTATGGGCCCTGTTTTTCACCCCTTTTTTGTTTTTTCCATCCCCCCGTCCTCACGGGCAGCTCCCCTATGGTATTTCCTCGTCACTTCTCATTATTGCCCTGTTTTCGTTTAACTTGCAGACTGCTGTGTTTCGAACTTCCCCGGTCCGACTTCCCACTTCCCTCGGGCCTGTCTCGTTTGTCTGCGCGTCGACTGCCTCCCGCTATCAGGTTCCCTCCGCGTCGTTTATTCAGATTTGCCTCTCAGTCCCGCTTAAATTTAGCCCTGTATTATTTTTCACCACATCTACGTTATTCATAGGCTTGACACTTGCTCGCACCTTCCCCACGCGAATCGTTTCTCTCCGTTGTCTGCTGTTACCGCTGGCCATCTTATCCCACCACGCTACCGTGCTTACGACATATATCTCGTCTTCATTGTGGACGCTGCTGTCCGTTTTCACGGTGGCTTCTCTGGGTCCACGTTTCTCCAACCTGCACGCTTGTTCTTCATGCCCGATTACATGCATCCTTCTTCTACCCATGGCCGGTTGGCGCCTTGCCTTTGACTCACCATCACTTCCTTTTGCACACCCTTCTCCGCAAGTTCATTTTGACCCCACCCGTGCTGCCGGCATTCGCCCATCGGGCCCTCTGTTCCCACTGTGAGAGAGCCGATTCTGTAAGCTGTCAATAGGAATCTTGGAGGTTGAAGAAATGATGATTACGCACTCACAGTGACTCGCCACGGAACATTTAATGCGGAAAGCTACACCAACTATTTACAAAGTGGAAAACTCGCTCAGATTGTGTTTACAAAGGATGGTGGTGATCGGTCTGCATCTTCTGCAATGCAAGGGAGAGGAAAACCTGGAGAGTTTCTGTTGCGTGATTAAGTTAGCGAGATAGAGTTGTGAAGGACATTTTGCAAAACAAATAAAACAGAGTATAGTGCTTAGTTCGAGTCTAGTCAACTAAAATAAAAAATTTAAATGTTAAGAGATGTTGAGTTTTAGTAGGGGATTAAAACTGGGGGGTTGCAAAATAGTATATGTTGTGTCCCAAAACACCATAATTCTCGTGTCGAATCGGGATGCTGGCAGTTGAAGGAAAACCTGCTAGATTAAGCTGAAGCTGATGTGGCAGTGTATCTTACGCAAAAATTCGGCTAGCTATTTAATTTTGCATGAATTGATTATGCCGTAACTGATCAGTGAATATTTTCTCCATATTTCAAAAGGAGTTCAGTCATTATGACGATTATTAACGACAAAATAAATCGGGTAGAAGCGAGTACGGTTTAAAGTGTGATTTGTCGCTTGGAATGGTGGGCAGATGACCGCTATGAGCTGGTTCTAGACTGTACACAAATTATCCGCACACTATATAGTAGTAGGTGATGGGACAACAGTCAAACGCATTAGCATTGGCTCGACTGCTTAGCAATTATGAGCTCAAAGGCACATCTCTAACCGTGAATGTACTATGTAGAATGAGATACAATGATGTAGGCTGAAAAATACGTTACTTCTGCTGTATGTTGTACGGTCTCACTCACCACAATGTGATTACTAAAATGATGTTTATATAGAAAGGCATGTAAGCATATGTATAGTCACTCTAGCTGCCTATTATCTTTCAAGGTGTGGCGGCTGTTATGTATTTCATTAAGCTAGGTGTTATACTGTAATATGAGTAATTGAGGGCATGGTATGGTATTCCCACTGATCGCACGAGAGGTGTATTTCTGTCTAATAGGCTTAATATTTGTAGTTTTAGTGCGAATTCGCGGGTAAATAGAGAATTTCATAAGATCCGTCTAACCTTCGGCTATGGTGAAAAATGGCTTATTTCATATTTCCTGCAACAGGTTGTATTAGGCCACTTGACTGCCGTTCCCCTGGAGAAATCTGGAAAATGCCAGGAAAAGGAACGCCCCAGACATGCGCAGTGACCATGAACAAGAAAGGGCGTCTCCATTTCCGCTACATCACACCCCAATACTTGAAAAAAAAAAAAAAACATTCCCTGGAAACAGTAGCTGGGCATAACAATGTCTAAATTTTTTAAAAAATAAAGTGCTGTACAAATCATTATAAACCACATTTTGAGCCGACTCGGGAATTTTATCAGGAGGTCCTATTTGAGTTTCATTCAGATGTATTAGCGAAGCCAAAAGAGAGTTCGGGGAAAGGTCTGCTAGTACAACAAATACACATGTTATTTGTATATTACTGCAATAGTTCTGGGGAATTATTGCTGAATTAGAAATAAATTAACTATAAACTTTGTTAATAACAGTGTATAATAGTTTAAGCATCAATACATGATTAGGTTATATATATCCCGATATTAAGATTTCAGTTAAGAATTCAGGGAGGAGGTCAGATGGTCGGAGAGGTCCCTGAAATTAAATCCCTTTACGGGATATGCGGTCAATGCCCACACAGGACCCGCTGGATAAACTGAATATAAAGTATCTAGTTTATGATTTTTCGCTGCTATAGCAGCTTAATTCATTTTAAATCAAGTAAATTACCTCTGATAAGTCTTAAAGTTGTTATCTAATTTTGGAAGGATTTATGAAATTTTTCCTTAATCAAAGCCTGCTTCCTGCTAATTTGATAGGAAGATAAATTTATCAACAAACTGCCGTTAACAAAGGGAGTCTTTATCCACCATTTATAAGCCGGTTCTTGCACAAACTCCTGCACCCGGCCAAAAATCTTTATGCTCCGCGAGCGAGTGATAATCTATCCAACGTCCGATTATCCTTATAAAAAATCTTTGACTTATCATTGGTTAATCTGCTCAATCTAGATGTATATGTTATTACGAATATCATACAACAGTATTTATTACATCAGTAAAAGGTTTGTCTCGCACACTTGAGAGTGTGGATCTAACAGAGGTAGTGGAGGGTTTGGATGGATCTCGTTTTAAGTATGTCCGCATGATTCATTTTATAATCACTCCAAAAGCATATTTGAAGCTAAGGTCTATAGTGGTGTCACGGATTTATTTAACCCCTCTCAAAGAAAAATTTATTGATCCACCTTTATTGGATAAAAGTTACCTATTCCCTCCACGAAGCTTGCCATACAATTTCATTATTCTCCGGAGATTGGTTAGTGAATTTGCCCCTGTGCCTTCCGAGAGTTTCTGACTGAAAACTGGGCATTCATATGGTCTCACGCGGGCGCTTATGTGACCTCCAGGGTATACGCTGCCACCGTGGAACCAACTTAAAATATATGTAATTTTTGACTTATCAATGCCGAGTCCCATTATGAATAAATCCCTGAATACCCGCCTGCAAACTTATTTTCCACAAGTGGGGTGGCTTATCCTGATTAGGTTTCACAACGAAAATGATTATTCAATGTTTACAGATCTTTTCTTAAATTTAAGGTTTACTCCTAATGATGAAGTATATGAACATTACATTACTTTTCCATGTGGTGTTAAACCCGCTATTTCCACTTAATGAATCCCCTTCCCTGGTGTACCCTTTTCTGGTTATTGTGCCCTTATGCAGGTGGAGTACCAACAACCCTCGTGGCGGCAGATTACAACATCCGAAAGAATTTTGAGGACCCGAACAGCTCTCTTTCACAGTTTGTACAGGTAATGTGTCTGGTAACCAGGCGTTCTCGTTGCTAGTACATCACAGCGCAGTGAACCTCCAGGATCCATGATCTGGTACCTCGCCACGCATCTAGGAAGTCCCTTGGAAGTATAAAAACTATATGATAACAAAGGGTTGACAACTCCTTCTATTGGTATATCATCATAGTAAGGGGCACTATATTATCAATACCCACATAAACATCAGCGGGTATTTCTTATAATAGCAACGAGATGTTGGATATATGGTAAGTAACCAAATGGAAATGCCAAATCCAAGGCTAGATATTACCTGGAGGAATATTATTCTATTGGGCTTAGTATTAAGGGAAATAAAACCGGAATTTGGAGAATCACTATATTGAGCCTATCCCTAAAGAGGAGATTCATTATCAGGGATATAAATATTTGATTCTCAAACATTTAACATAAGGTATTAGCAAAATAGGGATATATACAATTGGTAAATTAACTCAACCATACGCCTCCTGAGCCAAAAATGTATTGTAAAATACAAAACACCTACGGCACGATGGAACCGGATGAGCTAATATTATGAAGACGAAGACGTATGCAACTGGCCTATTATGTTACGGACTAAAGCCAGTCCAGAAATTGTCTTTAGTCCTAAATAGAAAAGAAACTAAAAGACCGGGCTTAATATGGCCTGGGTAGGTGAGAGCTGGAGATGAATAGAACCCATGCACCCTTTGCGATGAAAAGCCTAAAAGTGCGGATTCTGGGATACTATTGCTGGGAAATGTTGTGATTAGACATCCAGCCATTCAGGTACCTGGATAGATTTCGAGTTGAATCAGCTTTTTTAAAATTTAATTCGTCCCAGCCTCTTGACATCCTAGTTATAACTCCGACTCCTTATATCTTTCTCATATAATCAATGGGTATACGAATGACCGCTAGTATAGGTATGTGACAGGCCAACATTTTGGTTGGGTGGGATTGATAATAGACCATGGCACTCATATGTTAAATCATCACCTATGTAGCTTAAAAAAATTGGAGGGCTTTGCTTTAATAGCTTTCCTTCCGTATAATCGTTGAAAGATCTTCATGTATCTATATGTATTGCTTTTATTTGTGTAACAACCCCCCCCCCCGCACTTCGAGTGGGAAGAGGGGATAGCCTGGAAATTATTACAAAGCAGGGGCCCCCCTTACCCCCAGGCCCAATTTAACACTGTTCCTATAAATATCAATGCCTCTTCTGTGTATTAACTATATAAAAGAGGATTCACCTCCTTTTGTGGAGTTTGGTCCCCTGTTTAAATTAGTCCTCAGTGTCCGGTGTCTCGTAGTTGCTAAATCAAATATATTTTTAATTGTTGGCTCTAATGTATACTCCTTGAAATTTTTTCTACAGGATTTTGGCCGTTTATAGGCGTTGGAAGGAACGCTAGAAAAAGATCTAAACTTTCATTTTATTTCACCGGGTTTGTAAGAGGATCCGGGTTGCGGAATCCACATTGAAACCCAGACAGCACAACTCACATTGGCGATAGGGTGAGTCCATAAGATTTTTTCATTTAAGTGGTTACGTACTTGTTTTTGTTCCAGAGTTACCTTTTGAGGTAGATCCCTAAGATACAATTTTTCTGAGGGATCATAAGGTACTTTCGAAATGTAACAAAGCGATGAAATTTAGATATTTATGTTATATTGGTAATATTGAGATGCTGTCAATCTCCTGATGATTCCAGATTGCCATTCACCATAGATGGTTATAATTGGTCGCTGGCTTTGAGGAGATATGGTCAATCCTACCCACTCTGTTTTTCAATGCAGTATAAAAAGCACCCGGGTCACAGAAGAATACTGTTTGAGATTTCTCTTTTACGTTTGTGGTCTCCTAGTGATCGCACTATGACGAGTATTTCCACCACTGGGTATTCTCCCCCATTAGTGGTACCTCATTTGGATTTCAAGTTACTAATTACAACATCTATTAACGACTGAACTAAAGGCACACACTAACTTGACTATTATATGAAGCTGGGAGAGGTTATCAACCGTGTTCCATTCATTGGTTTAGTCGAACGCAATAGTTCTCTAATAGGTCTCTGAGATGCCCGCAGCTGATGCCATGCATAGTGACAGTTATGGAGGTGATCATCTCGGTAGGTACCTCCAAAATGGGGAAATACCAAAACCAAATTTTGGGCCCAGGCACAAGGAACACCCTCGGAATATATAACCACTAGAAACATGCCGACTCCAGCCCACAGCCGCATGATGTGTACGCTCTAGGAGGAATCATCCTGCAGCCCGGGTTGGCGGCAAATGTTTACACTAACCTCTGTAGCCCATTGTCTGAATTCACGCTTAACACAAAAAATTAATCAGAAGAAAGTCGACTCCAATGTTATATAACCTAAAAGACAATTAGTCCAAAGAACGGTCATCCTCCTGTCATGGGTTATGGTTACTTATAAAATATAAATTAGAGGAAAGTTCACCTCGTTAGTCCCATGTTGGGCTAGTTTCCTAAAAATATAATTAGATCGGATTCGTTGGATTGGATTAATACTAGGGTGATGAGAATAGAGATCGGAGCGAGAACCTCGCCGGGGATTATGGGAACTCGGGGGTTATGACTAACTTTCCAGATAGCAGCCTAGTAATGAGAATATATTTCGGGTTGTACCATATGAAAATTAAAAATCATATACAATATTTCATGGAATAGATTAAAAAAAAATTAGGAAACCGTCAGATTAACATTTGGTACATAGTATATTAGTATTAATCCATCGGTTCTGTATTCCATTTCTTACCGTCAGTCTTTCTTCGTATTCCACTGAATGGGCCCCTGGTTTTTGCACAAGCCATTTATATTTAGTCACATTACATATGTGTGGTGGAGAGATTATATCGACTCTTTTGGTGAATGTCTGGCGAAACGAGCTCACAGGTGTTCCATCTCGCCATTTCCGCAGGTTGAGCTGGGTAGGTTTGTGAGAGTCGGACATAGAATCACGCTGGGATAGAGTCCACTCTTCCTCTATTAGTATAAAGCGATTAAGACCGCTCATAAAATCCGCTTTGAACTTAGAAAACGGACTAATCTAGATTGATAAAATGAAAATCTATCAATGTACCAAAGTCTAGGATTCTGATTACCAATTCAGGATATCTTTGATTGAATTGAGTATATTGAAATAAGTATAATTCAAGCTGTCTCTTAACAATAATCTATTTTATTACCTTTTAATTCATCTTTCTATGTTATTTCTGAGTAACAACTTAATTCATTTAATAACCATCATTGTTATTAGACATGTATTTAAACCAGGTTCAGGGTCATAAAAATCTATAAACTTATAATAATAATATCGTATAAACAACAAAGTTATTTGATACTACTAACCAGATTATAACTCATCATAATATTGGCCAAATGATATGAAAAAGTTTCATGCTAAAATCATTGAATATATTTGTGTAGTTGAAGATCCAACATCTTTTTCTTTTGTATAACATATATTTATTAACAGATGGGTTCAGCATTGAGATATGAAGAATAGACGGGTCCGAGGCAACACACTTCATGGGTTTTACAAAAGTATCTATTCTTTCTACTTACCTCTTAATTCTTCATCGGCCTTGGTAAATAAAATCGACTCCATGTGGACTACCATGGTATGGCAAGTCTAATATAATATTATAGCACCACTAAGGTGAATTCACCGTTAGTATAAAAAGGCTCCCTCGCATTCTGGGTATGGAAATTAAAATGTGTCGGATTTCTTGTTGGGAGTTATTTAACAGTTTAATTTTTGGGTCGTCGATTAAAGTCCCTTATGCTCCCCAGACTTATAGGCCGAGTCCCTAGGAAGAATCAATTATTTCTAGGTCGGTGAGCCATCGCAAACACACGAGTTCTGACTATCATAATCACAGATCATTCATCCAGAACAAATATACGTCTGGAAACATTAAATATTAAAAAAAACAACAAAAATAGTCATTGTGGAGTACACAGGTGAGTTAGGATAAGCAAAAGAATTGGACATAGATACTGAGGGTTCATTGGGAGAAAGAATAAACTAGGGGCAATACACCCCTACTCGGCACCATAATCATCTTCAAAAGTATTTTTTGAACAGTAGGGACAAAATCAAGTGTTGACCAGCCTCTTTATTGCAGATTTGAGATAATTGGTCAAACGCTTATCGATTGGTCTCTACGCTACATAGAACCCAAGTGGGTGTGGAGCACGACTTATAGGGCGGGTCAATGGCGAAATCCTTCAAAAATGAATCCCCGGAAAACCAAACACACATTCGGCGAATCTTATTAAGCGACCGACGTATTATAAGGCGAGTATATGGAGGTCGGTAGTTCCTATGATTACCCTGGTGATCTTCAGTACGAACCACAGTGTCACCTTATAATAAACTTTTTTAATTCAATATTGTAAATATGAGGTATACCTATTGCTAGTGTTCCTTTCTAATGAATTACCTGCAATTACCAATGCTCAAATCAAACTCGAGTATTATCATCAGGTGGTGTTTTATATTCTAAGTGTCATCCTTAGGCTGGGGATGAGATAGGCCATGTTTCCTGCATGTTATACGATTGTCCGCAATTGATTTCCCTCTTGTTTGACAAAGGCCCTCATTTCTTTAGTCTGGGCGACGCATTCGAGTAATTAGATTTGTTATTTCCTGGGTATCCAGCTGGGCTTTAGCACCTACAGAGAGCCTCGGTGGGCTTCTTCAATCACTTGAAGGTCCATGGCTGTCTGTTTTGATGGATCTGGTACATGCACACTGACTTTCGCAACCAGTCATATTTAATATTCCAATTACTGCAACATCCTAATTATCTGAAAGTATAATTAATATATAAAAACCTTTTTTTTTAACAAGGGTCCATCTTTAGATCCTTTGCCTCCAGCACCTTTTCTCTGATCCTCCCCGCTCTCCATTTTGTTCATAGTCTCTAATCCCTTCCCTCTCTCCTCTTTTTTCCCCTCCCCTAATCCTTTCTAAATCTTTTCATTAACTATCTCATTTTTTAAAACTTCTCTCCCCTCTTTTAACTCTAACGGTCGCGCTTTGTTCCTTGGGTATCCTCTAATTAGTAACCTAGTTATTATTAACATTCCAAGTTGATTCAGACATCTTGATTAAGACACACTATTCCGTAAGGTATTTATTTAATCCGTTGGACATAATTTTAATAAATGATAATTATAAAGATATTTAATATTTGGTTAAAAGTAATATTTAGATGACAAAATGTCTCTTGACATATAGACAAGTGTAACACATACATGTCATCAATAGCTATTTGATGGAGGGTTACAAAATAATCTGACCTTACTCACACGTTTACTTACACTTCTACATTAATTTTTACCAACTCCCTGGTCAGATGAAATCCAGGGAAGCAAGATTATCTTTTCCCGTCAATTGACACAAACACTTGAACTATATAGAGTCCCTTCCATGACAAGTGTGCCAGATATTACCGCGGTTTTGAGTTTTAAAAAGCATGTCAGACAATATAACTATAAAATTATAAGTGGCCCAGCTCGTCAATTACAATTCCACTGGACTGTTAATCTAGATCATGTACTGGATGTAAATTATTTACAAAATTCGACTTTGTTAAAATGAAATAACTGAGAGTAGTCTAAAGTTCTGGGAATCAGCATTGTCGGGAAGGGTATTTGAGGGTTATTAGTTACGTACGTCGTATGTTGTTTTGCGTAATTCCTGTAATATCTTCTCGATCTGGCTGAGCAGGTTCTCGTCAAGCTATCGGTGGGGCAGGCAATATATAATTGTTAACAACTCTGTGTTAGTATTGAATTGGACAAGGATATTACACATCCCATGCCTTCGGGTTGACTATTCCAGGAGTGGATGCCACTCCGTTAGCTTTTTATTTGGTCTCCTAGCAAAATCAGATAAAAATATACTATATCACCGTAAGATGGATCCACAAAGCATCAACACTGACTGAAAACCATAACCTGATTTGCTCGCAGAGACAATCCGGGCTCATGTCGAGGTTCACAGAACGTCGCAGGTGGTGAGCTTACTATCTTCGACTGCAGAGTAGCGGTGTGTAACTTCAACCGTTTGTCCCCTAGATAGGGATTGACACCTGTATCTCTTCAACCGATTACTAAGTCGCCCGCCACAACAAAACAAAGCCTTATATTGCTCTACATGTACAAATGTTTTATTCATTATACTTTGAACCTAAATATTTCAAATTAAGGTTGATTGTTTAGGTTAGCTCACGCGGGTTCCGAAGTTAATAAGCAGCGCCGGGGCGGGCACAGCGATATATGGAGATATTGTCTGATAATGGGCATGGTAATTTTGGCGGACTATCTGTCTTTCGGTCAAGTCCCAACGACTTAGATAGTTTGCAAATATTCATTATGTAATTTTCCATAAGATACATTTGATTTCGCCATAGCAGTTGTGGACATTTGTACTACGAAGGTGGATAATTTGTGGTAATTTTTGCCGGGTTCACTACATAACCTTTCTTTTAATCTTATGTAAAGTATCTTTTTTTTACGTCAACCTAGAGAGATCCTTGTTGATGTTTTGAAAGTATATGAAACAAGTTTATCTATTATGTGGTAGTGTGTTATTAACGGCTGTTTGTAGTTAAGGGTAAGATGAACAGCCGCGGTCCCATTCCCCACTCCTTACTTCTTTCCTTTTTCTGGCGATTAAATTATTGTACAAAGTTTAAGCTTATAATTTTACCAATTGGTTGTCAACTTAAATAATTTTGGGTTCGTCGGAGGTGTCCAAATTACATTTGTCCGGGCACTAGCTACTATCTATGTGCATATTCGATTTTTAGGAGACCAATTGTAAATATTGTGTGTGTCTTTATAAAATAGTTCAAACATCTAAATGGTCCCTCACCCACACGCCCACTTTACAAGTAGAGATGATTATAAGGCTGGTTGAATATTTGGTCGGCAATAATAGCTGTACTTTAATTTATGGAGAGATTCTACCGTATATGATGAATTAGTATGTATTGTATCTATATAAACAAACGTCCATTATTTCTCGGAGAGAGAAAATATTTGGGGTCCACTTCTATTTTAGGAGAAAAGTACAACCACATGCGGTGAAAGGGGCTGCAAAAGTTAGGCCTATGCTCGGCACTCGGGGCCTTTTTGAGCAAAGGGAAGGCAGGGGATTCTTGGGGTAAATATCTAAATCGTTGCCCACTTATAATAATCTGCTGGTGATTACATCGGGGCCTCGCGGTTTTTCTTTCCGCGGTTCGGAATCCGCATAGTAGATCTCGGCCATTCAATGTCTCGTCGGCTTCAATTACGAGCATCAGTAATATGGGAGCAATGGAGGTGATGCTTGATGAGACATCTACGAATATCCTATATGAGGTAACGTTTCCCACATAGTGAGTAAACAGAATCTTATTGGAGTGGATCCTATGAAAATGAATCATCGTTCGCGGTCAATTTGTCGCTATCTATTTCTACGATGAGAGATTGTTTGCGCCGGTCATGGTTAAACGTAAACACTTAAATGATGATATATCAAACCGGGTAGGTTGATACATTTAACAAATAGGTAGATACTCTCGATTGGAGGTTATATCCGAGCGCTATAGATATGGTTTCCTTGCATCGGGTCCTTCTATTCGCGTGATCTTGTATAAGGGCGACTGATATGGATTATGTGAGAATTAGTTATCCACTCAGCAATCCACCCTTGCGTGTTCCGTACAACGGAGGCGGACTGAAGGAATATCGAGGGCGGCCTTCCTCTATATCGGATGAGAACCGTCTAAACTAAACCGAGGTCCCATATAGATCACCGTGTCACAGCTAGAGGAGTAGGCACGGGAGCTAAAAAATCCACTTTCTACTGCTCTTATGTGTACCCTGTAGTGCGAACACAAATGTTAAAAATTTGCGGAGCATGTCAACCGTGACAATGGTGACGTCTCCATATGAGTGAAATATTCTCGAGTGGGACGTAAAAACAATAAATAAATCAATCAATTCGTTACCAAAAACAAAAGTCCTGTAAACTTCCTATTGCAATCAATCAGTTTTAAATAATACAGAGGTAAACTATGTACGCAGACCCAGTGATTTTTTATTTGGAATCGGAGTTTTTGTACATATCTTCGGAACATGTTTGGATTCACACATCCTCAGGTATGGTGAGTTGGCTTAGTCCAGCTGCACATGTTATTAATGGTGGGGATGTGAATACGTTGGAAAATGAGAACCTGCATGGTATCACTTGTCATGAAGTTCCTAAAATTTAGGAGAAACCTCGGTCTCCTTCAATTGGCGATACAGAACTTCATCTCTACTATGAATTATGTGGAAGATTAAGGTGCTAGACGATGGGGGCTAAAATATGCAAGAGAGGGAGTCTTCGATACTTGTCAGAATGGCTAAAAAGTTATAAGGATACAGGAAGTATAGTGTTATGCTACAGTCACATCTACCAATTGCTATATGGACGCACAATTACCAGAGTGTTGCGTTACGAGGCATCAGGTCATTCATAGTTATAGGGGTTCTTCTTGTTTCGTACACTGCAGATGAGCTGAGATAAACGAAATTTACAAAAGTATGTTGTTACATGAAAGCGCTTAACGTTGCCGCTATCTTGGGAGTTCCTCCAGGGCTACGGGTCAGATACGACTGGAAGCCTATAGTGATAATCACAATTCGTCTCTATTATGTCTGTAATAAGGTAACTATAGGCTATCTACATGGTGGTAGTACTTTGTGGCTCTACTTTATATACTGATAACTGGGAGGAGTTACTAGGATGATATACTTGAACCTGATCAATCCCCGGTTTTAACAATTGTATTATTCTCTCAATCAGATCACGATGGTGCGGTGGATGATTTATGAGTGTTTACAGATGGATCGACGGTCCATTGATCGTTATAAATTGGCGATTTGAATACCAAATGGGCACGAAAGGTGTCTTCTCTTGGTTAGTCTGAAAACTGTTTGGAGTAATGTCAGGAGGGCAGAAATTTATTAAAAATCTTCTACAGGAAGAACAAAATATCTCTAAGCTGTGGCCTGTATCGAAAATTTGGATATATCTAACGAATGTTTATCGTATATCGGATTCCGACATACCCCAGTAAAACGTGGGATAAAAGACACGCAGAGTCATCCAGGGTACCTTGCTTTTCGTACTTAAGATATTTCATTGAGCATAAGAGGCACTTTAACAGGAAAAACAACAACTCACCTTTAATGACAAAGCGGGGATGAATTTAGTCTTCTCTATCGTCAACTTCCCTATTTATGTAGCGCAATTCTATTATCAAACACCTGCATATAGTATTAATGCCTCAACTTATTCGATAAACAATCATTCTGAGTATTGCAATAGCATACATAGTCCTACCGATTACAAAAAATTATGGGACTCAGAGGGCGTAGGACTGTTTTGGAAAAAGTGGGGGGGGGGGGGGGGCAAAACTTAAAAAAATCACAGAAAGTTGGGGGGGGGGGGCAAACTTCAAATTCATGTGATCAGGGCAAAAAAAAAAAAAAAAGGAATTTGAACACTAAAGGGGGGGGGCCAAACCATAGTTTTATTTATCGAAAGTGGGGGGGGGGGGCACTCTTCTAAATTGGTGGGTGGTATTTTTGCAGAAAAAAAGTTACTCGAGTAAAAAAGTGGGGGGGGAGGGGGGGGGGGGGGGCAAATAACAAATACTTTTGCCCCCCCCCACTTTTGCCCCCCCCCCCCCCCCCCCGGCTCTACGCCTTGGGAACGGCATACAATATTCTAATTGCCATTATATAGGCTATAATTTGTCATATTTTATGGTAAAGCCAGGAATAGGACAAGGACCAATAACTCAGTGAAAATAAATGAATCAAACCAAAACTTCGAACTTGATCTGTAAACTTGGTATGGCAAAGCAAATGTACAATATAAAATTAATATCTTCAAGTAGTGAAGAAAAGAAAGTGGCGGAAAACTGAAAAATTTATGAAATTTTTTTAAAGTCCAGGCCCATAACTCCGTCAAAATTGGGTCGATTCAAAAATCCAAACTCGAGCCTTGATCTGGTAACTTTGGTAATGGCAAAGCAATTACCAAATATAAATGAAATATCCTGCAAGCAGTGAGAAAAAAAAAAGTGCGGAAAACTGATTTACGGACTGACGACAGACCAGACGGACGGCCGGACAGACCAGAGGTGCCAAACCTAAAGTCCCCTTCCGACTTCGGTCGGTAAGGGGACTAAACAAGAGCTTGTTCTGCGTATGATCAGTTTTTAAATCGCGGCAGGCCCTACTTTGCAAGCAAGATGATGTTGCAGGGATCTTCAACAGTCCACTTTCAAAGCCCTCATTCTACATAATGCTCTGATCGTTATAACGATTTAGTTTGCTAATTACAACCTGTCATTGGGTCAAAAATGCAGTAATGGCGTGTTTCATACCAACTGTTTAAAGACGTCTTTGACATACCCGATTTTGGACTTAACGGATTACTCCGTTTTTCACCTGATCGAGATCAAAGAGGCTGACCGGGTTGGTTGTGACGCGATCGACAGGGGATTGCTTACTCTCCCCCTAGGACATGATCCCGTAACCCCAGGTGTATCAGGGTCCCGTGGTTTGCCCAAATAATAAAATTTGTATCCCGTTTATATAGGATTTAATTGAGCATAGATCACTGTTCGTCCTCTTTAATACCATTTTGACGTAAAGATGCAAAGTGACATTCCCATAAGCAATATGAGAAATGGCGGAGAGTGTGTCATACGCGGATTTGCTAAATTACACAAAGATGCTTAAATAGTAGTTCAAAATGGTCCCTTACCTTTTTTAATACCTTATTACAGCGTGTCCATAAAGGGCATATAATTAATCATCTTTTTTGTTAAATTGTTCAGTCATATATGTGCAGTTCCTGGTAACCTTCCCTCAAATTTTATTGCCACTGAACAAAACATAATGACAGGGTTATTTAAAGTTCAATGCATCATTATGCGTCTTTCAATCAGAAACCTACCGTGCAATGCAATAGCTTGAATACTAATCAATCAGTAAATAAACGCCATCATAACG
>CAJDSM010077798.1:0-11956 GCA_903981925.1 Ostrea lurida
CCCGAACTGTACTCATGCTGAACAGGAAAAGCTATTTAAAACAGAATGACTGAAACAAAACGATATACCCATAAATAAATTGTATGCTTGTATAACAATTAAATACTCATAAATTGTATTTTTGGCTCACAAGAACATTGTATTCTTGATTTAAAAAAGAAAATAGATAAAAGTATAAATTAAGGTATATTATTAATGAATTAGAAATAGGCTTTAAAATAATATCAATTGATACAGTTCATTTGTATATATTAAATCACCAGGGCATGACAACACGCTTTTCCTCGTTATTTGACGCAGACGTTCTAAATAATTGTCATTAAACATGTAAAACAACGTTTTGAATTCATCAGACTCGGTATTGATCCGTTATCAGTAATTGTTTGATTAATTGTAAGTTAACTATATTTTGTTCATTCAGGAGATATTCAACCATTCAATAAATGTATATGATCATAAGGAAGACGCATGTACCGGTATGCGTATAGACGTACCAGCCTTCTCTCGATATTGCAGCCCGGTCTTTCTTCATTATTTTTCTCTTGGTTACATTCACAACTTTCTGTTCACAACAAAAAGCAAAACTACCTTTTGATCTGGTTTGGTGATGTCGCCACTGCGAAATTTGTTCACTGATTACGCTTCTTTATCTTTTTTCTTACGTGATTTTGGAATAAGTACAATGCGACGAAAACACCTGCGACATTCCGTGTAAATTGTTCATCTCATGTTCACCAACCACTCATACTCGCATGCTGCATTCACTCTGGTTGCATTCAGTAGTTAGTATAGCATGTGCTCACTTTTTCTCATCCTTATCTTACCATTCAAATGAAAGTAGAACATTTCAGAATTGTACGATTTACTACTGTATATGTATCATAGCTATAGGTTCCCCTGACAACATGATATTATATAAATCTTTCGAATTTTTTTCCCAAAACATCACTCTTTTTGAAAACAAGATACATGAACTAGATTTACCAAAAGTTCTACCATATGAAGTAAAGATTATATGGCAATACGACGGCAAAAGCGAAATTCTATGACAGAAGATTTTATCAAAATTCCTTGCATCGTGACATTATGATATATACCATACGCAATTCTTTTTAAAGAAACTGCAAATACTGGGCCTCAGTTATACAAAGGCAATTAGACAAATGACAGGATACCCATGCAGTACCCAATGCAATGTGCTGAAGAGCATCTGAAGAGCATCTAACCAAACCATAAACAAAAACAGACAGCAACAAACCAGACAGCAACAAAACCAGACAGCAACATCCAAGGTAGCTAGACTGCAACCTATGAAGGACAGCAACATATTACACTCTGAGCAACAGACAGCAACATCCAAAGTAGCTGCAGAACTGCAGCTCTCTTGAAAAAAATATTGCGTGTAATCAGAGAGATTTTTTCAGACAGCTACAGTTCTGCAGTTACACCCAAGGTAGCTAGACTGCAACCTACATACGATACACAGCAACCTATTATACTCTGAGCAACCAACAGCAAACCACTTCATTTAAGGGATGATAAATAGTACGTCACGTGATAAACACTATGACGTAATATTTTTGATTGTGACGTCACATGCCCCCCACGGCCTAACGCAGGCGCTATTTTCAAAATTTTTCACAAGCATTATCTGCTTTCAAATTCTGCATATATTGAAAGAACCTAAAGAATCTTCCTTCATTAAAGGAGGTTATTAAAACCTTAATGAATAACATATCTGTGATCGGGGCTCTTTTTATAAAATCAACAACTCTGGAATAATGAACTGTGCTTGCATTCTCAATTTAAATAATTATTGTAATGAACATTTTTTTTTCCCTTTATTTTATATATTTTAAGATTCCCAATACCTGAACTTTATTCTATACACTGCCCAATGAATAGAAATCTGGTATTTATATGGTATTGGTAAATCGAATTCAAGAAACTGCATGGTTGCTTCTTTCCACTTGCTCCACCTCCCCCCCCCCCCCTCCCTACACACACCCCCCCCTAACAATTTTCACCTGTACATTTATTTTGGAGATTTTTAATAAATGAATATGATTGAACATCCTCATAGCCAGTGTTATGATTTTTAATTGTTATATATTGAAATTCCTGACTTACAAAGCGTGGTGGTTAGATGTTAACACAAAATTTTATTCTTGACCACTGAAAACAAACACTAATTTATTCAATAATTATCTAGCTTCAATAGGTTCATATTTTCACGAAAAGGTGAGTGGCTTTGGTATCTTTTACTACACACAATTTAAAAAAAATCCAATGACGAGTTTTTTAAGAAAATATGACATTATGTACTGAGAAAATGCTTTTGCAAAGAGCATTTTTTGTTCATTTGGAGGGTTTTCCTAATACTTCAAAAAAAATGGAAATGCCAAACATAAAATTATTTCAAAATATTTAATACTGGGATATTTGAACATTCTTGTTTAAAAAATCAATAAAAAATTATTCAAATTATTTTTTCAGCAGGCGCCTTTATAATACCCATTACAAAGAAATTAACATTTTTTAAGTAAGGGAGGTAATTCAGCACCTGATTATCTCCCTTATTTGTCTAGCTTCCCATGACGAAACTTCCACATATGTGTGAAGGGACACTTCAATATAGATATATGAAAGAAAGGAGAAAAAATTCCCAATGATAGATTATTTTTAGCTTGTCTATTTATATCCCCCTTAAAAGAGAAACCACATTCACGTAGTTAGGATGATTCCCTTATAATTAAACAGTGGTGAGAATGACTCAATACATATCCAATATTCTTCCAAGATGCCAACCTCCAAGCAATACCTTAAGTTGGTCAGAATACATGAACTAACCGAACGAAAGTATGGGAAAAATGGAGAACCTCTTGTGACAATTATTCCTCTTTACAGACTCTTCATAACCAAGGTACTTCAAATTTATGTCTAAAAATTTTCATTTTAATTTTCCTTCCCTGGGAAAACTCCTAGTACCAAGTGTAATCTCGGTAATCTTGGGTCATGTGACTGACTTCATCCCCGCGACTCTTTGTGTCAGAGCGCATTTCAACCTCTGGGACCCGCCGTATATTTCAGAACAATTAAAAACAACTACCAATGCAAATTAGCAAGGTGAAAACTTCCTCTCTATTCCGACTTTCTGTCTTTGGGGCTCAACTTAACATTGGTGTTTTACATAAAATCAATTAATTTCCCTCCAAATCTTCCAGCACTTCATTGGAAAGCCTTCAAAAATAATCATGTAGCCGCTGATTTTCAGGACTGTATAAATTAAGATTTCACTGCAGACATGGTTTGTGCTTACAATATTTCAACAAGTGCTCTCTAGTCAGGCTATATATAAAGTTTATAGGCTGTGGAAGAATCAACAGCAATCCCTATAGCCAAATTAAATCACATACACAAACACACATCTTGATAAGTGTGCTTTTATATAAACTTGGCCAACTTCTGAGGAGATATCTACATTTTCATCTGCCTTGGCAGTCTCAGGATTCATATTTCTAGCCCTTATGAATGAAAAATTGGTGGGAACCATATGGCTGGGGCTCCTGAGGGGGCGCTTGTCAGTTTGCCATTCAGCCGAACGGTGTAAAGTGAGCTTACAGACAAAACAAAAAAGTCTCCGTTTAAATGGGTATAAAATAGATTAAGTTACGAATATTATATTCTGACATACAAAAACATTATACAGAGACTTTTTTTTTCTTCAGAAGGTGCAGTGTGTCCTACTGATTACAACACAGCTTCACCTCGGCAACAAAAAACAATATGAATGATGGGGGTACGACAAGCTGACCCGAGTGGAGACAGCCTGATTTATGAAAACCCCCGAGGGTCTCCTAATAAGCTGCCATACAACACTTCTTGGTGGTTCCTGAGGAGGAGAAGAAAATTAGAGGGTCTTCATTTTTTGTATTAAAACCCAAAATAAGCAGACACCCCACTTTGTAACTGGAGACTTGACCTTGCCTTGACCTACATTAGCAAGCAGGTGCTTTTATCATCCCTCCACTACTGCTTACTATAAACAAGACGTAGAAAAAAAAAAAGCGTGAAAGAAAATATCATTCACTCATCCTAGTGTTATTATGAACTCTTGCCACAATCTGTGACTTAGCTTGTGCAAGAGAGCATAAGATTCACACCAAGCATTTAAAACTGCAAAATGCAAAGAGAAGTAGAATATTTAAAAATGTTGAAAAATATTATTTTTATCAGTTTATATGAATCAGTTGTATTCGATTTACGTTATTCTCTAGATTGGATTCTTTCTAATGGTGCCTGAATTTAACTTTCATCAACAGTCAAGACAAACCATTTTAAAATATGCATTTGTGCATTGTTTCCTTATGTTACGCATCATCATCCTCAATAGTGCTCCATCTTTTCTCTTCGTCTTCTATCTCTCCATCTCTACTTCTGCTTCTTCTTGTCTATCCTTACTATCCTCTACTACCTTGCCAGAGTTCTTGTTTCTCTCTCTTCCTCTCTCTCTCTCGTTTCTCTCTCCGTCTCTCTTCTTCTTCTCCTCTTATCCTCTCCCCACTACCTTCCCCCCCCTTTCTCTATATCTCACAAGTCCCAGTTCTTCTGTCCAGTACGTCCGAATCTCTTCTCATCTTCAGCTCTCTTCTTACATTCCTCTACGTGTGGCATATCCCTCCTCACCGCAGATGCCGCTATTCTCTGTGCTCCACTGTAATGTGCGTCTCTCTGCTCTCTCTTCTTACTCACACCATGCACCCCTCTTCGAACATCTTCCAAATCCTACCATCTCCCAGAAAACAACATGATCTTGGTCTGGTTCACCCCCCCTTCTCTCTCTTCTCCTCTCCTCCTCTTCACTCTTCTCTCTTCCATCTCTTCTCTCTTCTCTCGCTCCTCTTCTTCCCGCTCTCTCTCTCTCTCTCTCTCTCTCAGGCAATTATGGAGTGCCCTGTAGTCTGCAAGGAACTTTTCAACAACAAAAAAGTTTGTTTCTGAATTTCGAGTTTCATAAAAGCCTGGTCAGTATACATTATTCTCTTGATTTACAAGAACATACACAGCTCATTCATTAAATGGAGAGAGAAAAAAAAAATTGGCAGAAGTGTTCAACTGTTTAAAAAAAATTCGGCATAAAACATGTGGACTTAATCAAACAGCACAAGTTGGCTCATCACAGAACGACCCACCAGATGCCTATCTTTTATAATGCTATTAAACAAAAAGTGGGATTCTAATCACAATCAATCAACTAGAGAGAGCAAATGGCTCCCTCTCCAAGGAGTGGGGAGAAAACGGGACATTGTCCCTTCGTGGAAGTTTTAAAAATTCACAGGAAATTTTTTTTATTGAAACTCAAACTTTTTAATTTCTTATAACTTTAACCAACAATTTCTGTTTAAGCAAGTTGTACAAATTTAAAAAAAAAAATAATAATAATTCAGTGACTGCCTTTTTAGCTTTAAATGAAAATCAGCAACAAAATTTATTTTTTTATATATATATATCATACGAAGATGGCCATAAAGCACCTAAAAAAAAAACCTCATCTGAAAGTGACAAATGCAATGAATGGCTTTTTAAAATTCACGAATTTAAACTGCAGTATTTAAATTAGAAGTGACTGAGGCTGTTGTATGACATGTAATAGAATCCCGTTAACCTTGGACTGGAAGTGTTTACGTCAGAGAAATACTGCCCGGGATACTAATAGCAGTATTAACTATGACAACTGTAAATCTTAATACTCCAGAAATAAAACTCGTAAAAAATCTCAACTTACAAATGAATTTGATAATTTAAAATGTTAATGAAACATACATTTGCCTGTCTACAAAAAAAAATGTGAGTTGGTATATGGGTCTTTGACATGCAATAATGTTTATAATACATGGACATTTCACTGACAAGTTCACGAGATAGTAATATTCATTAGAATCTGTATCGGTGCTGACCCATTTCATTAATCACTGATGAATTTCTGAGAAATAGTTAATATTTATAGCAGTAAGTGTGAATGACCAAAATTCTGCAAGCTCTGAAAAATCTCACTGAATGGCTGTATAACATAGATAGAGGCAGACACGCAAACTGATATAGATTATAAGGTTCCTATTTAAACCCCTTAAAAATACAACATTTGGCGTAATAGATGATGCGCAAAATAAGAGTCAGCTGGAACTAAATTTATAATGAATTGCCTAAAAAACACCAAAATGTCTGTCAGTGAAGAAAATTTACAGCATTTATATGATGAATTGTAAAAAGCTGGGCTTTTTTATGTACAAATGTCTAATAATATCACATATACATATTTATTTAATTACAATTTACACCCATTAAATTTTCATACATGCATATGGTTTAATGTCGTATCATTTGTACAAAGAATCACGAACTGAGTATCTTTCTGAACAAAAACCAAGCAAATATTGCAACAAAACATTTAAATAATAGACTAAAAAAAGAATCCTGCACTAAAGTTTGCAGAAAAATTCTGAAGCAAACCTGGAATTTGATTGTCATCAAGCAGACAGACACCAATGGCCTCCAAAGCTGAAGAAAACGCATCTCTGGCATGGAGCAGAGACAGTGCTTCTGAGAGGATGCCCATTTTGTAAAAACAAGTTTTGGTAAATGTGGGCAAAAAAACAGCAGTTACCAATATATATAGATTTATTTGATGTCATTTGGAAATTTTGGCAAGGGCCGTCTGCAAACAATGAACAAAGTACGGACGAAACTGTAGTCATGCACATCCTGGGTATTACCACGGCAACTTAAATCCTTTCTATGTCCTACTTGATTTAAATAAAATTATGACGTCAAATTTGTCTCTTGATATGATTCTTGACTTTTTGAAGGACATTTAAATCTGTCAAACAACAGTTAATCTTAACCGGCTTATTGACAAACTCTTGTTTAGCAGTTTAAGTTTCAAATAAATAAGTTGCACACGGAATTTTACCATTTTTCTCCGAAAATGAAGCACACTGACCTTCAACTCGAAGCAAAACCGAGTTTTTCCTAACGGAGTGAAATATGACAATGACTTCAAGAAATTTACATCATTGAAACATCCATCTTCATTTGCAAATATTAATTCTTGGCAATGCATGAATTTGAAAAAGTTAATGAGGTTCAAATATTTTGCCACAAGTCTTTTAAAAAAAACCTCTATGGCAATAATTTTGTTCATGATCGTTGGGAAATGCTTGCCATGAATTTTTATCAAAATTTGTTGCTTGAAGTTTAGTTACAAGTGTAGCCAGACCCATTCATGTGTACTTTATGCAAGTACACTATAGAGCAAGACAGTATGCGAGTACACTATAGAGCAAGACAGTATGCGAGTTCGGTTTTAGTTAATCCAAATTTTGTGAATATAAGTTGAATATAAGTTCGTATCTTTGGCTTACCCATGTGCTGATTTGTATTGTATATATATATATATATATATGTGTGACGTATATTTTATATACACTGATGTATATCGGTTTATGAGAATAAAAGTCATTGTCATTGAAGACTTTTGTATCACAACTTGACCATGCTTTATCTTCCTTATCACCAAAACAATAGTCACCGATTCAAAAGCATGTCAATCTTGGAACTAGCAAGAAAAATCATTCAGACAGAGAAATGTGGTTTCATCATCAGTTTTTGAAAAAAAAATCCCACAACAACTGGACTTTGACGGAACAAACTGATGAAATGACTCTCCTGATGTTGCCAATCATAAATGTCTACTCTCTGAGAGTCTGCAACTCATAGAACTGGCGATAGACTAGTGGACAAAGAACCTGTGGTTAGATAATCAGGGGCAATAACTCTAGTCTGTAGCTGCATGGACATGGGTACTAGAAAGTTTTAATACATGTAAATCTATTTGCAATTTAGCAAATATTTGAATCCTAAAACATATGGGCTATGAACTTGCCCCACACTGGACGGGACCTTGAGGTATACCTCCAGCATCCATGACCGTTAAAATGTCTTAAAGGGGCATTTACTATCAAAGAGGATGTCAAACTTCCAAATTCTGTATCACACTGAAAATAAATCAGAGATGAAAAAAAGCTACTTCAAATTTTATTAAGAATTTCTTCACAATGAACTAATGTTTCTGCCATTGTCTTTGACAACTTGAAGACTTTTGGTGTTAGACAAAAGATTATATTCTAATGTGAGATTTAAATGTCAAAAAATTGCAAGATGTATGAATTTTAATGTGACTTTTTAATGTCATACAAAATATTGCGAGATGCATAAATTTTAATTTGACTTTTTAATGTCATACAAAAAATTGCGAGATGCATGAATTTTAATGTGACTCATCTGTTTAGCGATGCTCCGCTGACACTAACCATCGCACCCCTAGTGTATGCACCGCTCGCGCGTCTAACTTCGGGATCGCGTATATATGCCCATTTCTCCAAAGACACCAACCTCTCCTTATAAGTTCCGTACCCCTGGGTTCCCCTAATTGCCGGCCCGATCTTCCTCCGATAGACTCCCCCTAGTACACCCACTCTTATTGCCGCTACCTAGATCGATAAAGATCGGCAATTTATGCGTCTTCGGACACACTTGCCCTAACGGACGTCCCGTGCGCACATCGTTTGGCGACCGAACGCAACGATTAAGACTCCTCACTGCAAAATTTGACTCGTGTGTTCCTCGGGCGGAACAATTTCGGCGAGAGGTCAGACACACTGTGCTGAATCACCTTACCTCACTCTTTTCCTCTCGAAATGATAACGAGACTCATAAGACAAGGTAAATGTAGAGCGCCTGCTAGAGTGTTACAAGGTTATCTATTTACTACGCGGCGAGTCATCTGTTCTCTACCACAATACGTTGATACCTCCATTGCCTGGACGAGACGACACTTGAGAAATTCGACATTCATGACACTCACTCCACGGTTAGCTTTGGCAACGCGTCTATTGTAGTGAACATTTGTAACACTACCTTCTATCGATTCTTGATTACCCTGTTTTCCAATTAGCATTTACCCTCTTTTCTATCACAATCCTGCAGATTGGTGACTGTGACGCCGCTTGCCCCACATTACTAGTTGTCTTAAATGACACTGTTCTGAATGCAGTGTTATCCTACTTTCTGGCTTCGCTAAATGTCAACACTTGGATTCTAGACTAAATGTCAACTATCCCCTCGCAAGTGGCGCTTTCTCTTAGCATCCATTACTGCTCTACTTTGTTCTTTCTCTGATTTTTACATCACTCTGATTGAGACAGCCTCTCCGGTTGCGTCATTTTGGCCCCCTGTTACTGAAGTCTGTAACTAGTGTTGTTAATACTTTTGGTATTCAGCTTGTCTGAGATTTTTGTACTCTAGTTGTTTAATACTTATGTATAGCTGTCTGAGATTTTTGACATTGTGCATCACGATCTACAGCTCTCACGTTTAGTCCCTTCCTCATTGTACTAGTTTGTTTAACTTTCTTGTCTTAGCTTGTTCTGAATTTTTGTACTAGTTTTGTAATTACTTTTTCTTTAGCTGTGTCTGAGAATTTTTTACTAAGTTTTGTTTAATACTTTTGTCTTAGCTTGTCTGAGATTTGTTTACTAGTTTGTTTAATACTTTTGTAATCAGCCTGTCTGAGATTTTGTACGATTTTTAATTTACTTTTGATTAGCTGTCTGAGGATTTTATGCTCTAGTTTGTTTAATACTTTCCTGTATTTAGCTTGTCTGAGATTTATATAGTAACTATTGTTTAATACTTTGTATTAGCTTGCTGAGATTCTTGTATAGTTGTTTAATACTGTCTGTATCAGCCTTTGTCTGAGATTTTTTACTATTTGTTTAAACTTATGTATCAGCTGTCTGAGTTTTTGTACTAGTTGTTTAATACTTTTTATTAGCTTGTCTGAGATTTTTGTACTAGTTGTTTAATACTTATTGTATCAGCTTGTCTGAGATTTTTACTAGTCTGTTTAACTTTTTGTATTAGCTTGTCTGAATTTTGTACTTAGTTGTTTAAACTTAGTACAGCTTGTCTGAGATTTTGTACTAGTCGTTAATACTTTTGTATTACTGGTCTGAGATTTGTACTAGTTGTTTAATTACTTTTGTATTAGCTTGTCTGAGATTTTTGTACTAAGTTTGTTATACTTTGTCATTACCTTGTCTGGAATTGTACAGTTTGTTAATACGCTTTTGTATTAGACTTGTGCTGATACCAAGTAATGGTATATGTTGTTCGTGAAATATCTCTTATACCCGTCTTGAAAGATTGTGTGTGTATTCCGATTACCTTAGCAACCCCCCCTTTTTTTATAACCTTAGCAACCCCCCCCCCCTCCAATAACCCCCCCACCCCACAATATACAACCTAGACATTTTTTTTTCTGATAACCGATCGCGCCTTCCTTATGCGTTGGACGATATCGCCCCTCGCCGAGCTCATTTCTCTTCAATCGCTTCACCTAAGTGTAAACTTTACGATTCTCAAGTGTGTGGTACTTGACCAACTTCCGACACCTATCGGCCCACGTTTCCTTGTTTGTTTGTTCGTTCTTTCTTAAAAAACTATCACAAGTTCAAAGGAAAGGGCTTCAGTGAGGAATAAGAACAAAACATGTAAGAGCCAGGGGGTATTACGTAATTATTGGGGGTAAAATAGGTCCGCTCTCGCGATGTCCCCTCTAACAAGTGATGACCTTAGCAGACGATTACTGTTCTTCAACAATTACTCTATGGACCACCAGTAAATAGGTTGTTTCTTATTACTTTCTAAATTTATTTCTGCGGATGAACTAGACTTAAAAGCACTCACAACATAGGTGTACACTCCTATAACTTCGGTACCCACCATGAGTACATATCGTTAACCCGACATACCCCTTGTCAACTCTCCTAAGGAAGCCTTCTTCCGTGCAGCCTCCATCATTGTACGACTCCCCACCCTCACACATCACTTAAAACAGACGGACATTCTTTGACCTTCTGTTTCAACTGCCATGTGACATCTTCTTTGCTATTCAACCCGTTATTTCTTATAGGCGGTCCAGTTACCCCATCCGCTCCTATACTTAACAACTATAACATGCGATGATAAATTCAGCCATCTGCCGATCCGGCACGAAAAACACTAATAAAACTCGATCCTTGAAGCTCTCGCTATGAACTTCTGAGACAAGCACTAAGTCACATAAATAACCGTTTAAGTGATACTATCTGTAGACAAATCAATATCTACAAATGCTTAATGCCCACTGGTGTAGGAATTTGTATACCCTTTGCACGTCATTCTCCTCACTATGATCATGGTTCAAAGAAATCGCTCCCCACCGGCTAACCCTATTTAAATCATATGTGAGCTGCATAGACTCTAATCTCTTTTCTTCTTCGACCCCCTTAGCATGATTCTTCAGCCTTAGAAACCCTACGGCTCATCCCTTCTTGTCGATATTTCTGGTATGCATACCGACCGGTAAATGCCGTGGCCTTTATCTGTCCACAGACCTGCTGATCTTGAGCTATGATTCTTACATCCGTCCCCATGCGTGCGCATCCCGAGAGTCCGCGACTCATCTGTGTCTTCGTGTGCACCTACCGCCCTCTGTTAGCCAGTTAATAATCTTCGCAGGCTTTTGGAAAATGTGCGGATGATGGAATACCCCCTATATTGTATCATCATCGAAGTCCTTTGAATTACCTGACTGAACAATTCTATAAAACTAATCAGGAAGTTGAGAAGTTATTATTGAGTATGTTATAAATGCATGCCAAACCCGCTCGAGGCTACGTGACATTATGCAGAGTACTATCTTCTCGGGTATCTTCCGGCACAGCTCATACTTTTTATAGCAGTTCGTCTCCTAGTGTCCACCGACTGTAAAGGACTATTGCTTACTGTTTACAGTTCTATCAAAAAATCACATTAGAATTCATACATTTTGCAATTTTGTATAGACATCAAAAAA
>CAJDSM010077806.1:1672-19206 GCA_903981925.1 Ostrea lurida
GCTATGACGTCATAAATATTTTGATGGCATCATCAAAAGGTCAGCTATTCAGGTACTACAATGTTTGAAACACAAAAAGGCGAAGTTAACATTGTGTCAAACGTAATCATAATCCAAAAAACATATACAAAATCGAGTGTAGGGCAACACGGACCTCCGACAAAAGCGAAGGTAGGATCAGGTGCCATGGAGGAGTAAGCATCCTCTGCTGACCGGTCACACCCGCCGTGAGCCCTTAGTCGAAATAAAGTAATGGATCATTAAAAGTCTCTATTATTGATAGTGTAAAACTGTTCTATGAGAATGGAAAATCGTCGACCCTAGTGAACAAAGTTTCAAAAAAGAAGTTCCCAGATGTGAAGCATCTTTTTAGGAAACAGATTTTGCGAATCGTTGCTAAATTTGACCAGTACCTGACTATTGGTGACAGAAGAAAAGATACGCCTATAAGACAGAGGGCAGTGAAATCAGATGAAAATATTGAAAATGTGAAACCAATTATTCAAGAGACGCCAACGAAATCTGTAAGTAATGTATTTAGAGAACTAGATGCCAATATAAGTTCTGTGTATAGAATTTTGGAAAAATTCATACATATTAAGTTTTCGTTTTGCATTTTATCTAAAGAGACCGTAAGGCTATTTCTTCCATTTAGTTTTTGCAATTGAATGTTGAAAAGACATTGTTCCGAACAATCATATGGTTTTCCTGTGATGGAGCACATTTCATTCTGGATTGGACATATCACACCAGGCACAGGACATGCGTATGTTGGGGACATTCAGAACCTGACATTTTATACTCGTACATAATCGACAAACACACAACTCTACCAGTATGGGCGAGAAGGCATTAAAGTAGAGGTGAGACGGTATAAAAGAGGAGCCACGTCATTTTTACTATGTGAAGAGGATGTTGTAAAGGCCAATTACCAAATGAGATATATACCAAACAGTTATACCGAAAATTTCGCAAAACGTGTGAATTTTTTAATCCTAAAAATGACGTTAAAACTTCGCACGTTCAGCGACAATGATTCAAACTATGCATTCTTCTTTTTCACATGCATGCTGTCTGACTATTTTGTCTCATCTCCCAAGAGCTTTTATTCAACTTTTTTTATTTTTATAATATTTTGCTAGTGAAATTGACTCTTACAAATCATTTTTTGATTGCAAAATTTTTTCATTATAGTATGTTATACTTAAATTATAACTTGCTCTTTATTTGATAATACGCGTCCAAGATACAGGGTAAATTTGCGTTTGTTTGAATGAGCATAACGCACTTGTGATTGAGTTAATTCAACACTATGTAAGGAGTTACGACGGCAATGACTCAAGACATCTGTTGTCGACAAATTAAGTTAAATAATGAAATCAAACGGTAGGATCACGATTTCAGTTTCTCCATACATCGTACTGATTAATTTTTATGTATATGGTCAACCGATATATCCGTTTACGATACACCATGTCAAAATGGCACTAGGTGCTTGTGTAACTCGTATGGAACAAGCTATTCGAATTACACACACGAGAAAAGAGCATGTAGTTTACATGTGTGTCTTGTTCGAGTCATAGGGAACTTTAAAATATGAAAAAGGCGCGCAGCGTACCTTCGAAATAACTCTGCATCGTTTAGCTGGGGTCATTACAACTGATCTAGTGTTAAACGCTGGCAGTCACATTTATTCGGACCATAAATTCTTAGGTCGGCTCATTCAAACGGACGGGCTGTGCCTCGGTATACATCAGGGGGACAATGTCTTAGTACACCATCTCGTGAGCACCACTGATTTCGGCGCGTACAAACTGCTGGTGTTCTAGATTGTCGCTTTCCTATAGCATTGTTAACTTAAAGGCCGTTGTTTTGCATAGTCCCTGATTCTAGTGATGCTCCTGTTTGCGTGATTTCAAGACATGGTCAATGGCGGGTTGTGGACCGTCTCCGACAAGCGGATTTGCTGTATCTTCCTAAGCATTTGATTCCTACATCTGGTGGTATTGTACTTTTATATTGGCCGAAGTAAACACTGTTGAAATAACTGTAATTCGTAGTTTCCAAATGACAGGTATATAGACTCATACAATGGAAGGAATGTATGAGTGACATAAGACCGTCTTCAGTACAATAGTGTAGGCCTATGTACATGACCCAGGCTTAGTGCTATAGACATGAGGCCAGATAAGTATCTCGTTTTGTTTGAGACCATGTGTACTACATCGGCACGTCCACGTGAGAAAACACCACAGTTAAGGATCAGAAAGCAGATGGAGTAACGGTAAACATTTCGGGTTGAATTATTTACTGCTGTCGTTATCACTATCATCGTGAGATACGTTTTTAGTTTATCCATCATGAACAAATTGGGGTATTCTAACTAAATCATATGTAACAGAGGCAACTATATGTTCTCTTCTAAACACAACATTTTTTTCATATTTTAGCCATTGTCTAGGAGCCGGAAGGACGCGCGAAAAGTTAGCAAACAGCATGATGCATCTGAGAACTTGTTTCAGTAACCTATCTATGGTACAAGTTTCTCTAAGAATTCAGTTTACATAAGTGATTCATTGTACAATGAGAGGAGAGTCAGATAGAGCGTCGTTTAAAAGACATTTATTGTTCTCGAGAGTACGGGTACACAGGGGGTGCTCTTTGATTCCTGTTCAGACAAGAGTTATGAGTTCTACTTTATCTCTTGTCATGGGCACTTAGTTCTCCTTGCTTCGTCTCTGAGGACGCTCTCGCTAGTTGAGCTCTATACCTCTCGTTGTATATGATGTTTTTGTCTCTAACCTTTGAAATTTAATGTTAGCAGCACTATGTAGTACAATTTCGCGCACATATTGTAAATATCACTAATGCACAGCGACTGAATGTTGGGACTCATAAAATGCTTTTAGGCGCACATGGTGAATAATCCTAGTCGAACCGGTCACCAGACCTCGGTTACATTGAGCCCATTGTCTTGATCAGGTTAAACGGAGTCAAATTCAGTGTATGTATAAGATAGCGAGTAGCTTTAAGTTAATCAAATTGTCTATGAATATCAACGGTAATAGACTTGCCGAGGAATTTGACCAATTATTTGAAGCCAATAGTAGCCAGCATCTAGCTCACTGCAAAAAACAAATTGCTATCGAAGCACGACGATAGAAGTATTTGCGTAAATTGTCTGAGCCCTCTTAAAAGTGGTATAAGGTTTGTACCTCTTGATACAACAAATTTTTTTAGATAGTAGCCCTTGTACGCCATTCCACAAATTGCCCCACTACGCAAGTAACACGAACAAGCTCTTTTCGAGTGACTGATATAAAGTTTTACGAGGGGTAGCATCTGACCACAGTACGGCCGACGTATGCTATTCATCAAATTCGCGGATTGTTGTGTTAGAATGAGAAACAGAACCCTGAAATGTTTTCGAGAATTTGTCATAAAATTTGAGTTTGTTAGTTTGCCCGTTGATAGTGTGTGATTTTTTTGATCATAAAAATGATCAGGGAGTTTACATAAGAGCTGATCCTAGAACTAATTAACGGTTAATATAGATATAATGAACCAAGCATTTGTATTGTCTTCTGTATAGAAAGTATATAAATATAAATATTTGCACAAATTTGAGATAAAAAGTTATACATACTAACAATTTATCTAAAAAATAAAATATTGATATAACACGGGAGATAATTATATGTATCGAGACCAAGTGGTATGAGACATTCGAAAAAGATTTCCAATTATTGGACGAGTCAATGATATCTTACTAACTTGTCATTTTCTCAGGAGTGTGAAGCATATACGTCTGCAGCGTATTGTTTGTGGTTACGCGATCTTCTTACTTCACATGATCTAAAAAGTAGGGCGGTGAGGAGCCCTACTTAATGCAGCACCTACTGTAGAGTGGTGCATATCACCTTCGTCGAAAAAAATTTATACCAGAATTAATAACAGAGTCAGGTTTCTGATAATGATTTCGAAGGCCGAAAAACTACGAATATGTAAATACCACTGTGAGCCTGCTTCTTGACTTGACATTATTCTCCACACACTATGATGCTCCAATCAGAAAACATCATTAGATCGTAAGTAGATCTGACATTGTTTTTTTCTTAACATATTCAACTATTTGCAAACGTATCAATGGGGAAGGCAAAAAATGCGGTTCTCTGTATTCTAGTACCTATACCATGTGCAATGAGACCCGAACTCAATTATGGTGCGGGTTACTGGAATTTTCGTTGAGAAAATCGTATACCGCAGACTCTCTGGGCCGTATAATTGCAATAGATATCTCATTTTTATCTCAATACATAGTGCAATAATACCGATAATTAACTCGTTGTGCAGCACGTCTTCCATGTAATCTTGCTTCATGTTCACTTTAATTCAATATATTTTCTCAAATTCATAAGTAGTCATCTTAGACTCATGTAATTATAGGCGTATTTGCATTATATATCACTGATAGACTAGTTACAGAGCTACAGTACAAAAATGCAGAGAAAAAACACTGATTCGAAAATCCTCGCTTTCCTAAAAGATTGCTTCACACTCTGAGAAATAGTCCTTGATTTTTTATACCTATCGTTCACCTAGGGGGCGACGACGAGTCTATTGCACTTCTCTATAAGGATAAAGTTTATATCAATAATACATAGTATTTACGAGAATTAAGTTGTTTTATGATCCATTTTCAAATACTGCAGAAGTTGAGCCTCATACTGTACCCTGTATTGTATGGATGCATCAATATCAAATATTATTTGTTATCAAAGAGCTATATCTATCTGCCTTCGTGTTCTACCTGTCAAAACAATTGCTCGGACTTTTAAATAGCTTACAGTAATGCATATGAACTCATAGTACATAGCTCAGAATATGAAATAGTATCATAATAACGATATCGAATTAGCAGAAACATCATGATAGAGTTCCGTGGTTCTAAAATATGGATTGCCTTTATAGTATACAGTATTACAAATAAGCTCACTAACCCTATTTGTCTTGACGCATCTACTCATGAGGCAGAAGCATTTGTAATTACAACTCTGCTTTAACCATGTATCAAAATGATATTCTTGCTTGGTTGATATTGAGAAAGAATGTTACAACATTCACACAATGTCGAGGGATGAAATTAAGAATTTATAAAATATTGTATTTAAGGATCTTTGATTCTATCATTTAAAGTAATACGATTGTTGCTCGTCAAATTTACTGAAATCACAATGTGTAGGACTTATTGATATATGTTGTGATTTGACACTACAATAATTATTGAGAATGAAACACAACCTGTTAAAAAATTGAGCTCAGGATAGATGTTATAAGCCGTATTTGTCAAATGCTTGGATTGATGAACTTTTTGGTTAAATCAGGTACCTTAACCCACAATGCATGTTTTACAAAGCATATGACTTAAAGATAAATCTACCGCTAATTTTGATACAAAGGTTGGAGAAAGCGAGAAAATATTCTTTGGGAGACATGCAGATTTATGGTGTTCAAACATGTAGTAATTAGAATTAATTATATATAACAATTGTTCAAACTTCACCAATTTAATCCTATTACAAAATCTTCGATTTGTCACAACTAAGTTATAAATAATATACCTATTTTGGGATATTAAAAAGAAGGTATTAATATGTTTATAGTCTAATGAATGATTTCATACTGTGCATTAGCTATATGATAAAACCTGCCAAGATACAAAAAGTTATCCACTAGAAAGACGTCTTTATTTCCTGTTTAATATGTTCTTTAGATGTGAAGAAAGAGGACTCATTAATATCTATTCTTACAATACTATGAGATCTGCATAATTCAACGGAATACATTCTGGAAATATAAAATGTATATCGTAGAAAAAAGTATTCTATTATCAATATAAACGACCTTTGTCTTTAAATTAATGTAACTTTTTTTATACGAGGCTCATCAAAGAGTTATGTAACTAATTAACTTGGGTAAAGTTTATTAAGAATCTTGTGAAATTAGAATATAAGCACAATTTTATTTTTGGCTTGACCTGTAGTATGATTACATTGTATAATTGTCTAAAGCTGTATTTGCTTTTGACTAATAAACAACAAGAAGCGAGTATACCTCTAAATTACCCTCACGATCTCCCGATGACGAAGCGAACCCCTAATCTTCCTTAATGGACCGGAACTGAGGTGAGACACTAAATTGATATGTTTGTGACTTCAAGTGATTTTCTTTTAGACAACTCCGACACTAGATGATAGAAGATCGATGAATTTGGTAGTCACGGGTTTTCAGGACATCACAGAAAACCGGAGTGTGACTGGGTATCGAAATATTCACCGCGACTTTCTAAGAAGAAACATTCAGCTTAGCGCTCACTGGCTGTTTTTTAGATAATCGTTTTTTGATGAGATTTCCTGAATGGTCGGCACAGATCCAAGGCGTTAAGCCAGGGAATACACATAAGAGATGGTGGATGAGCTGTGTCTACATAATGTGAACCTTGAGGATAGGTTCTAGATGGGACACTACGCTATGAAAAAACAACATTTTCATTGTCATTATTATAGAGATCGCACCATAACCAGATAGTTACATTTATTTGTGATTACATGAAGAGTAATGTCCCACGAAACACTTCTAGCAATAACTAGAATTTGATTAGATAATTTAATAATTATAGCATACTCTAATAATATACGATGTGAGATATAACTTTGTGACAATATATAAGATAAAGATTATATAATTTGACAGTCAAGGTATTAAAGAAATAGATTCTGATCAAAGAAAACTCTCTTCAGTTTTATTATCCAACACATTATCATCGACGTTCCCTCATATTAAAATTCTCCAGAATTTTGACTTTTGATAATTTATTAGTTACAGAGAATATTGGGTGAGAATACTGTTCTTTTTGTAAGATTGAAGGACATCGCTTGACTTTTGGACTAGAGTTACTCGTGATCTCCTGCTGCTTTAGTATGTATTTCACTATTAGATTATTTTTCGCAGTTTACTAATATTAAGGTAGAGGCGTCTCGCGCGATTGCAACGACTACTTAAACTCACTTGCGTAGTTCAGATCACGTGTGAACCTTTAGTGCTCTTTTCAGATTGCGGAATGACCACTAAGGCTTCACGAGTAGAGTAGTTGTAGTATCTAGATATGTGAGTACTGTTAGAGCCATTAGTAGGGTTGAGGCAGTGATCGTGTGAGGCATGAGGTATCAGAATAATAACGACTAGTTCGTCAGAACTTCTTATGCCTCTGGAATAGAGGCCTTCTATGAAATCATTGAGTGGTATTAATAATGTGAACTAACTAGATTACAACGTCAGCCATTGGTAACGGATGTGAGTAGAAGATGATTTTTACTAGATAAAACTTAGCACTCCATAAAAGACAAATTTAAAGGTTGATTTAAAGACTCTGCATGCGGCAAGTTAGTTTCCATAAGATTATTGACTCTTACGGTAGTACCGCTATGTGGGAATGCCATAGAGACTTTAATAGGTGATTCGTCTACTATAGATTTATTGATCGATTTACAGCTAGTAACTAAGAAACATCTGCCTCCATGAGAGGCGTACGATACCAAAAACAATACTTCACCCTTATTTGGGTTAAAATAGAAGGATAATTTATAAATCGAGTACCATTCCATCTTTCCATTATTAGTTATTCTATATTTCAGTATGTTGTCTGAAGTCCTACAGGTAGATGTTAGATAACACAGACACTTATGTGTAGATTAGCTGTATGTATTGTTCACTAGTGTGATCAAAACGGTGATCGTTGTGCAACATACTTGAGTTTGATTTTGATACAGAGTTCATAATTAAGCCATCGGATCATCGCGTGTTTGAGTAAAGGAACTAGATGTTTACCACAACGTTCTCACTCACCACCATTGCCTGTGTCGTAACAGGCTTTTACTCTAGAATTGCTTATCTTAAAGGATGAGCTATTCACTCTAAACGAATTACTATCAGGTGATTCTCAAATTACAATGCTCTTCTATAATGCCCGTTCAAAACTGTGATGGGATGATGATAGGTTCTCAAACTACTATGACATAAATAAAACATTACGTAATGTTTAATAGATACAACATGTCGAGCTCAAGCCAATCTCGTCTTTGTGCTTCGACGAATAACATTATAGAAGTATAGTCATGTAAGCAGAAGAGAACAGATCATGTCAGAACCTATGTCAAGCCGGACTCGAAATTAATGCATGAAGAGCTGGATGATTAATACACGCATTATTATTAAGGAGTGAAGGGATTCTAAAATGATAACTATATCAACCTCGTAGGTGATAGTCATTTATTCCTCTGGAAAGGAAGCACGATATATTTAATCAAAAAACTATCAAACATCACAAATTCGTATCACTTTGAACAACTTCCTCCGATAAATTGAAAAAGGAGACTTATATTAGTCTCGCACCTATTATAGAAATTCGCCGTATGTTCTGTCATTAAAATATGGGAAATAATCATCTAGTGATTAGTCTTGAAAATATATTGCTGGTATGATCCTTATCGCGAGATTCTATCGCATTAATGATAATTAAGTGTTACGATAGCACTGTGTCGTTTGATATTGAAACTACTAATATACTTGTTGATGCGATAATGCTTCACCAACAGTCCCTGATGGAAATTCCCATGGGCACAAATTTGGCAGCTCATAACTTTATTTCATATTTGCTTCTAGTAAACACCTCGCTTGTTATATAATAATATTCTTTCGCATAAATTTATTTAAAAGTTTTCTGGTATTTACGCACACAGAAATTTAAAAAACCTCCTCGCTTAATGGCTTTGAATCTAAGATATTTAACGACGACCAGTCCGAACAACAAAATTCTAAGTATCTAATCAAGATAGGATGAGTCATCGAGGTCATTTGTTAATAATTTCTGTTAGATGCAGTAATGACTTAGGAGAATAAAATACAAACGCTCAAAACGACCACACACTGAGTCCTTTACATATGTTCGTCTCTGATATGTGTATCTAGAGAAACAAGATTCAATGAGTGTATTTAGATTCATAAAAACCGAACTCACAGATCTTATGCGATACAATGTAACACGGGAATTGAATCAGCCCTTTCCATCATTGGCTTCCCATATTATGTTCAAACATTTTGATTACATTCTTATCATAATTGACGATTTAATCCTAGTTGGCATTATAAATAAGTCGAATAACTAGCACATAAGGCTTATACTTGTAGATATACTGCGTATGATTAAGTTTTATTGCATACGAACAAATGGATGTTAACTGGCAAGTCAAAAGTAAATTGAGTGTTAATAAAGGTTATTCAACAGTATTCTCGGTAAACGGGCAGTCATTGGCGTCAGGATTGCTCATAGCGTCGTTATACATAAATAAGCTCTAGTTCATTCAAATCTACGTAAACATCAGGGCTTCATGTTTCTAACAGCGTCCAAATTTAATTCTATTACTGATTCCATAATTGTGGTTCTCGCTGTTCATTCACATGTCACTTGCAGATGTAGATTAAAACATGTGCTTGCGGTATCGAAAAATTTTGGTATATTCTTGTCTGAACCAAAGTCGCTCTTTCCATTGTAACGCAAATGCCCCTATTGGGTACACATATTTGTTTATGTACGTCAACGTGGACTAATCAATATTCTAACACATATAAAAATCATCATGAGCCGGAGTATTTCATCATCAAGTGCTTACACACGGTTTTATGGCTCTCTGCTCGAGAGAGGTACGAAATATTTAGCGGGTCACACGACGAATTATTAACACAGTTGGTACTGAAAAACACGAGTTATCAACAAAGAAGTCACGCATGTGGGACAATGAGTATGATGAAAGTCTTCTGATATCACGAACATTACGATAAAATAACTTGGAAAAATGTCGAGGATATCTCATTGCTCGCGAAATGATATGTCATTATTCCATCTCACGAATGCATGCACACACGTTACATACATCATCACATGTAAGGTGGTGTTTGGTAATACTGTGAGCTAGTGCAACGCTGTGATGCAACAATCATATTAGCAGTTTTAATATTGATTAGTCCACGCGTATATGTTCACTAGTTGTATAATCAGTTAAGATTTAATTTAATGCGTATACCATAGATAAAATTATGAAAGGTCTTTTCCTAGAATATAAACGATTTGATTTACTTTGCGCCAGAGTCTTGCAAATTCTCTTCGAGCTTATATATACATCAACAAAATTCAGATAGACATTGTTTGATAATAGTTTAAAGGGAGTCTGGAAATATAGGCTAGAACTAATAACGTATTTCATGCTTAGCACTAAAGTGAGAACGGAAAAACACTGCCACCAACTTGCTTTTCATCGGACTCTAATTTCGAGTCATAAAGTAATCTCATATTGTAAATTCTGTAAGAGTTGGTTAATTCACGCACTAAATCCGTAGCAGAACTATATAGCGAAATGTCAAATACAAATACTTTTGACCGAAAACATCCTGAACTAGTAGGCACTACTTGTTTTTTATAAACAAAAATTTGGAAAATTTTTCAATTTAAAAGAATGAAATAATCTGTCTCATGTACGGCACATCTCGAGCTTACAATAACTCTTGTTCTTTTCATCAAATATTATCGTCACACATTCTCACATGGTAATTTAGAAGTTACTGGATTATTTGACATATAATAAATCACTTTTACTACAATTTATTTTTGGATCTTCTTTTTTATTATGATAGGGTTTTTTGTTCAATATACTAGATATTATTGTAAGCTAATGGACTTATCTTCAACACCTCCACATGGGCACCTATAGTCTTGTTCTAACAGGTGCAAATCTAATGTTTTATGTAGAGTAATCGTCATCGGCGTGAGCACACGACTCAGTTTTTTTCTCACTAAAGTGACGGACATTCATTATGGACCATGCATACAGACATCCTTTGCTGGATTATATGTTCAGGTCCTCTAATTGAAATTGGTGAAGTGGCTTTATATTAACACTCGATTTCTCCTGTATGATTGGAGAATTTTTTTATTCTTGTTACACAACGTTATGTAAGCAAATATAACAAATTGCATATTGAGCCGGAGGATTATCATACTTTCACGCTACTATAATCAATAATAGGAGAATTGAGGAGGGAAGGCACAATACGAGACGCACGCTCATCCAAGGACATTGCACTCTGTTCATTTTTTTTTGATTTACACCGCCGTGTAACATTTGGTGAGGAAACGATAATAAATCTCTCATATCATTACAGAGATAAGTTCTGAGAAATAAATCAAATTAAGACACGTTATTCTGCAATATTTTCAATAGCTTGACTGACGTTTATGCGAGCAATAGTTATTGTACTGTTATTGCTAATAGTGTAGTGATAGCTGAAAAAGACTGGCTGACACCCAGCAGGCACGATATCTACAAATCTGATATGCCATGAACTCGATATGTCGATGAGGTTGCGCCATAAGAGTAGGTTTCGAAGAGCAACATATTTTTGTTTATCTATTAATACTACATATGAGAACTACCAATGCCATAATTTACATTTAAAAATAGATAGAAAAATACATGTAGTAATTATATATAGTCACTATCAAGATCATGCTTTATTATTATCACCATTGATGTAGATTGAAGAATAATTGGAGAAAAGAATGCTGAAATAGTTATTGAAGCTAATCCGAGAGTCACACGAAGTAACAACAGAAATGATTTTCTGTCATTCGAAAAAATTGGTCAATTTCTTTTCACACAAAATTTCGAATAATAGTTTAGCAGCCTAATGTGGCAAGTGACCGTAGTTACCAATCTGTTCCGAACACGACGATGTTTCTGTCTAGGTTCAGTGGCGCTACCTGGATCTCACACAGAATGTTAAATTGTCAGCCCACCATGTCTAAACTAAACCTACCACCGATTGGAAAATTGCCAAAATGGCTTGCATAAATACCAGAAAAAAATACATAAGGAATGGTCATATATATCACTCTATCTAATTGCGTATGATTCACGGTATTTGGAAGAAAATCGCATACCAACAAGTCCTCTTTCATTATTAAGCTTCCTCAAAAAACAAAGGCTCTAAGAGAAATGTTGTACGATGAGAAAGCAAGTGAATAGTCAGAACTCAGCATGAAAAGGTAATAAATATAATCTGGAAAAGACCATTTAAACAAAGTAGTGATGTGTTATCTAATGGATATAAGATGAATGATTATAAGGTACAAATGGATATTACACCCTGGAATTTAATATAAGTCAACTAATATGAGAAAGTCGTAATCAAAATCTTTACCTTCCGGTCATGACACACATCATACGTATTCTGATGTGTGTAGACGCGTTGCATGATGATATTCTCAATTTGGGAATACATTCTTTGAGACAAGCGTGAAGTTAACTAATTTTTTCCAGTTGTTTCTAATTTGTTAAATGGAAGGACTTTCCGCTCTGCATTCTGTCACAGGTGACTCTCCGGCTCTTGAAATGGGCCAGTAGTAAATCAGCGAGAGAGTCTTATATGCTCATGTAGAGTCTTATTTATACTACCCACGAACAAGGAAGGTGACAGATCAAGTATCACTATGAATTGGTGTAATTCTCGGATGAGATTGCAGGGAGATTTTGATGCAAGTGAGGAGTCTGCACTAGTGTACCGATGGACGGAGAGAGGATTGTAGAACTGGTGGACACACTCTTAGTATTAAAGCATCTGGATTGAGAATTAAACTCGCATGAACTCAAACATCTTAACAGCAATCACAATCGTGACATCAGCAGTATTAATGCTCTTTTGTCGGGGTGCTGTTGTTGTTGGCTGCAATTTGATAACAAGGACCACAAATACCTGCGGCGGTGTGTTTATAATATCACACTGTGGACGTTGTGCAGCCCTTGATATGTGTGTTTTCATAAGACAAGATAGAGCTTCGTATACTCCTGCGTAACTCGACGCTTTATTTAGTCGGGAATAGTGTCGCACTCGTTAGCTGCTGCTTTTTACAAGACGATCTCGTTGATATTTGAATCCATGATATAGATCTATTTGTAGCTTGCGGGCATGTAAGCCTTGTAGTCGATAACGTGATTAAAAACTTATCATACACGCACAAATCTGATTTAGTATTGTTGATACCGAACTTGTTGTCGTCCCAATTTATAATATAAAATTCAATAAACAACATCAATATGATAGGTTGTACTGACTCACGAGAGATATGTTTGTCTATTAAATATAGACCAATAATAATAGGGGAACAAGTCACCGGAACAATGATCGGATATAGTTGCTGGTCATCCCTGTTTTTCAACTAAAGTTGAGTTGTTAGTTTGAAAATAACATTCATTCTTCATACACTAAGTGCTTAGAAAGCATTATGTAGAATATATTAGACTAGGTGGTAGAGTTATGGTTTGTAATCAAACTTTCACACATGTGCGCGTAATTGGGAAAATAAAAGCGAATTCAACAAACCGATGAACAAAGGATCACGTTGAATAAGAATAATACTAATTATAATTTTGAATTGGAATTCTAATGATAAGTATTACTAAGGCGTTGATTAGCAAGAGAGAAAGAAATATAATATCTTATTCTTTCTCACGTTCCAAAAGAAAACTTTTAAATATTAAAATTTGCGAGATTCATAAACACTGTTACGACTAAAAATAGTATCGCACGACGCAAATTATGGAGTGACCCATTTGGGCAAATCACTGACTGTGTGTGAGACTAAAGAGCCTTGATTCATGTATTCAGATATTGTCAATATATGTAGATTCCCAGCTAGAGATCTGATTTCAGTCAGAACAATTGCGTTGCGTCTACAATATGCTTAAGGTATGGTTCTAGCAGATGATAGTGTGATAAGACTATCATCTGCAGTTTCATGAGTATTTTGCCGCATATTTTAAGAAGCAACTGTCCTATAGATTAGATCACACACACCTGTATAGGTCTTGATTTGCGTGAGGAAATGTTGCTGTGAAGTGGAGTACGATTTGATGTTGATTTGAGAAAAGTAGTGTGATTTCAAACGACTAAGAGGTTATTTAATTTGTTGAGAATCCTCATTAACTAATAATGATTAGACCCACTTCTGGCTATGTTGTTCTGGCAGAATAGGTCTGAATGTTTTCTTGGTCTCCTTTACAGCTATCGTATATTTTGGTGAAGAGGCAAGGACAGGGTAGGCTGGGTTGTCCGCGGAATGTGTTTGGACTTTGGAAGGCATTATAAGGTTTTCTTGGGTGTGTATGGGGATGGTCTTTGGAATGGTATTTATCGCATCAAGGTGTGAGGAGGTGGGGGGTGTTAAGTGTTATTTGTAAGAACGTGGGAAGGTTGATGATTTGTAAATATGTCGCCATCTCGCTTGTAAGAAGGCGAGTTCCTTGGGTAAAAGGTACCGATTTAGGAGTGTGTGGATTGAGACGTAGGAGTTCGTTAAAAGTCAGGTTGTAAGTGAAACTTGTAGCAAGACCAAGAGCAAGGTGGGTGTGCCTACGGGAGATTCTGTGCACTGGAAACAAAAACGTATGATTTGCTCATGGTAATCTACCTATTCGTGTTATCGACAACCTGGGAATTTAGGCAATATCTGAGAATGATATAATAAACCTAATATGGAAAGTTGGATGGTAGATGGCGACTTTGATAATTTCCTTCCTTTAACAAATAAGGGTGAATTTGTGTGTTAGCCCAGGAGGCAGATGTTGTGAAGCGTTGTAAATCGTCCAATAATGTCAGTAGAGCGACATATTAAAGCATGGATATTCCACGTGTATCAGCGAAGTCCAGGGTATGGAGAATGTGCGAGGATGCGAGATTTAATCCAATTAAGTTTTTTGGTTTGAATGCCGTTGGTGAGAGGTAAGACGAGGACTCTGGGGTGATAACAGGATGATTTAGAGAGTGCCTCTTTTCGAGTAGCGAAGATGTTGACCGAGTGTATCGTTGTATCTCTCTACTGCCATGGAGTGTCCCACTCACTGAAGCATCAATAAATCTGGGTTTCGGTGAGCTGTAGTCTCTAGTCCGCAATGAAAAAGGCATAAGGGTAATAAATAGGCAATTATTGGTAGCAGTGGGATGAATCGGGAGACGCTTTCGTTGAATAAGAGAGAACTGTGGCATACTAAACAGGCCAGGGGAGGAAAGTTGGGGTATTTAGTTCAAGTGGGGGTGGACACTCGGGAGGATGTCCTTTATTTTGAATAAAGAGGAAAAAATATTCAAAGGCACCGCCGACGATCGATGAGTTAAATGCAAGTCAGAAATCTGGGAGTGTGATTTTGTTTAGTGAGAACGTCCAGTAGTGTTGGATAAAGTACTAGAGATTGTTTCTTACAAATGAGAATACTCTTGGCTGTTGAATGTTTTGTTAGAATCTGCAGCCAGCTTATGTTTAAATGACTTGTAAAGTTATTCAGTCGTAAGTTATATGCAATGTAACATTATTTAGCATTGCGATTGCTAGAATGTGTTGGACAGACTTTGGACATGTATGACCATCAATGATCGTGGCGTCGCTCCTTATGGCTATGGAAAATGTTGTTGTTTTATCCCAGTCTAGACCTTATCAATATATTGAGACGTCACCGGATGCTGTGTAACTAATCGGCCTTACGCCTTGTTCCGCGACAAACAGGATATTCCGAGAGTTAGACGATGGTTCTAAAATTCTCGAACGGCGAAGCGATATGTTTTGTTAGTCTTGAACAGTGCTTGTTGAATTCGAACCGATGAGCTGCCGGGTTGTGGATAGGCAACATCCCCTCGTGCACTGGGCTTGGGGCGTGCGGTGAAAATTCTGTTGAATGTTCCAGAACATATGGTCCAATGTGCAGTGACGGTGCATAATTAGGGCGGATCTTGGCCGGGGGGGGTATGGGACTGGGTGTTCGCATTTCCGTCATCGCGGGAGATCGTGAAGGCGTAATTAGGAGGTGATATCTCGGCTTTTTTGTTGTTTTATGGTAGTCCAAAAAGCTGAAATACAGCTTATAGACAAATTAATATCAATGTAATCGATATACAAAGGTCAAGCGAATAAGTAAAATTGGGCTTATATGTTCTAATGTCAAAGGAATTCGTGCCTGAATAAATTTCGCCAAGTAACATAGTTGCTTAACATTTTTTTGGGTGTGCCGATAAAAGTGTATTATTTAAGCGACCAGAGGTCCTAGATATGGATTAATCTGTTGTCAAAGGTAAATTTTTATTCGTTAAATTCTGTAGAGGTGAGGGGTGGAGGTGAAGTAGGAAAAATGGAAATTCATGCGGACTCTTCTACAGAGGCAAGGTAAGTAGGATAAGAGGAATCAATAAACGTCTTGTCTAGTGGAAAACACTTTTTTTGTAATATTGCCGGTTTTCAGATACTAAACAATGAGAAGAAACTTGAATACTTACAGTTAGTAAAGCTTTTTTTGCATGAGCTGCATGGGGTAAATTGTTTTTTAGTTTTAAATAAGAATTGCAAAATAAAATGGTAAAAGTCAAAATGTTGTGATAAGATTGCTGCTTTAGCATGTGTCGAAGAAAAGATGTGGATCTCAGCAAAGAAATTTCTTGGTTTCCAATTATGAAAAATACGTTGTGCTGTTAGGCAATTGTAAACATGCATTTCGTGGCTTATAGGGTTATAGACGCGTTTGATTTAAACAAATGTCATCAGTCCAACATTTGACAATTACCGCTTAACAAGCAACTGGCCCCGAATTTTTACAGTTGTTTTTTTTGCCCTCTACTGCATTTCGATCGACAGCATGAACTATGAGTGAGTGTTTCAGATGCAATTTTTTGTTGATAAAAGGCTTTAAGACGAGTATTTTACGAATATCTAGTTTTGCCTCCATTGTGGTGGTAATCTGCCCAATTCAGCAATAATCATTAGCATTGGAGGGGAACTGTTGGTTGCCATGAGTGCGTCAAGACTAAAGTAGGGTAGTGGTAGCGTCAGTTCAATAAGCGCAAATCCATTATTAGACCTAGGTCGAACTCTTCATGTGCGTGCTTTCGTCCCTTTTTGATAACAGATGACATAGGTTAATTTACAGATAATTGCATTTGAAAAGGATTTGTATTCCAGCAATATTTTTAGACAGTAAGTGGTGTGAAGAACATATATATGGGACGGACATAAATATGTTGTGAGTGCTGCATCAATCGAAAGGTCTAGTATTAGGTACCTACAGTATGTGTTGAGAAGTGGAGTCAAACAAAGGAATCTCCTTATAATTGTATATTGTAACTGTTCGTAGTGGGAATGGAAAAGAATGTCGACCCTAGTGAAACAACGGGTTTCTTTTGAAAAAGACATGTCCCAGATGTGAGCGATCTGTTTCAGGAAAACAGATGTTGTCGCCGGAATCGGTGTGGCTGAATTTGAGCCCGACCTGATATGGGTGGACCTGAGAAGGAAAAAAATAGGGCCTAGTGAAGAGAAAGAGCAGTGGAGAATTAGATGAAAATCGTTGAAAATGTGAAAACAATTGTTCCCAAGGAGACGCCAA